>CM022780.1:7449237-7714237 GCA_012411365.1 Ameiurus melas | reverse complement strand
AATAGCAATGGGCAGGTTTTTGGGCCCCCATTTGGCTACCAAAAAGAGCCCATAAAAATCCATGTGGGGCCTAGGTGGGCTACAGGCGGGCCAACATGTGCCATCATATCCTGGTTCCATATGTATCCCTACCCTCTCTTAGCCCATGTATGTTTTCATGAGCAGCCTAAATGAGCCCCAGTATTAGCCCAGGTCCATCTAAAGCCCCACCAAGGTCATATTTAACTTATGTCGGTCCCAAAAAGACATGCAGTTTGCAGATCTTTTTTTTTACCCTGGACACTATTTTTCTGTGTGTCACTTACAATAAAATACTTATGACGGGAAATCAAAAGGAAAATATAATAATGGCTGTCAATTTTGCATTTGATATGACCTACAGTATATCACTCTTTCTAGCTGAACTGAAATGGAAAAAATGTTTCTTGCATTGAAATGTCACTGTTCAATAAAATAATTGTTCGTGTCTTGTATGAAGAAGTTAGGCTATTAGAAACTTGTCCAAACTGCTTTGTCTCATTGACTTAAAGGAGATGAGAGTCTACCTTTTTAAAATGGCTAAGAACATAAGCTAAGAACTTAGTAAAATAATACTAAGTGTCCTTGAAACTATTTATCTAAAAAAAACAAAAAACAAAATATGTCAAATGTACAATCATGTGTATCTCTCAGTTCTGCCTAGCAGTGTGGCACGAGGCCTGGTAGTGAGGTTTCTCTGTGCATTTGTGGGTTGGTGGAGTTGTCCTCATCCTGAAGAGCCCCCATCATTGAACCGAGCGTTCCTTCGCCGCCCACAACGTTCTCCACCTGAGCCGACACACACATCGTGACCTCTGATGTCTCTGGTATGTAAAGAGCCTCAGGCTGGGAAACCGGCGTGGTTCTTTCACTAACGCTCTGTACTGTGATAGTGGACTGTAAATTTAACATACGGAGCAAAACATATGAGTCAGAAAGAGTTAGAGTCCTCATGCAAAAAGATTTCATTTCAATGTCATATCCAAGACTACACTGTAGTACTGAAACACGGTCACTGCCAACACATAGGTGTAATTGTTGCTTCCTTCTGTAACTGCTTTATCCTGATCAGGGTAGAGGTGGATCCAAAGTCTTTCCCTGAAACACAGGGCTTGAGGTGGGAATACACCCTGGAGGGGATGCCAGTTGATCTCAGGGCACTAAACACGCACACACACATTCACATCTAAGGGCAATTTAGGGTCACTACTCCAGCTACTGGCATATTTTTGGGAGGTGGGAGGAAACCAGAGAAGCTGGAAACCCATTCGGAGACACACACAGAGAACATGAAACGCCACCTAAACAGTAACCCGAGCTCAGGATCCAATTTCGGGCTCTTGGAGCTGTGAGATGGCTACACTACTCACTACACCACCATGCCCAACACCTGATGTTTCCTCAATTATTACCATTCTTATTATTATTACCAAATACATAATTATACATAATTATACATGTTATACATAATTTTTAGTACATAAGAACCTTTTTGACTAGTATGAGTAATGAATGAGTATTTGGGAAATATAATTTGACAAAAGTATATGATATTCTTCCATCCATCCATCCATTTTCCATAATGTTTATCCTACACAGAGTCGTGGGAAGCCTGGAGCCTATCCCAGGGTACTCGGGGCACAAGGCGAGAAACAGGCTGGATGAGGCTTTACAGTGCTTTCTGTAGCTTGTCCTTCTATAGCATGTGCTATGTTCAACGGATTTGATCTAATTTGACTAAACAGACACCTTAGTTGAATCTAGTGAAAGGTTATGGAACAGGGGAAACACTCATCTGCACTAGGACCTAGATTAGGACCGGATTTGTTCAATATTTTATATTGACGTGCAACAGTGCATATGCATTCATAATACATTTTCAGAATATTTCATAATATACCTATACTCACATTTGCCACTGAGACATTACTCCCTATAGGGGTCTTTTTCTTTCTGGAGAGGTTCGGGTTCCAGTGGCACACCAGACTGTCATTCTGGACACTGTAGTTTTTGTGGCCGATCAACCAGTAGGTGTTCATTTTTCCTTTCCCCTGAAAATAAATCGGAGAATGTCTTGCGTGAAAATGACTTTAGGGGTACTTCACTCAATTGGGGCACAAAATGGATGTGATCGCCTTCGCATTAACAAATTTTTCCTTTGGAAGTTAAACAACTGTTTGTTGTTGTGACGCAGTTTCCTGTAAACCTCCACATCTTAAACATAATACTCCTGCACACTGTATATGGCAAAATGGATTCTCACCTTCACCTCGATCTCGCCCCGTAATTGGAGCTCATATGCGTTGTCTTTCATCAGAGCCAGGTAAGTTGCAGAGCTGGCATGGATCTTCTGAGCTGGGACAACAATAGACAAAAAGGACAATTTACTTCATAGTTTGTTTTTGATTTTTTTTTTTTCAGATTTGGTACAACTAAAATTCGTTTCCTTTTACAGTGCTACACTGTATATGTATATAAATCAAAACAGATGACATTAACTGATGTAGCAACTAAAAACAGTAGCTGTGATCATGCATTAAGCATAATGATCTTAATATCACATGTTAACTATTAAAAGATATCACTGTTAGGAGTGTAAGTACAAAATATTTTTTTTACAATTTTTTTTTGTTTTTAATAAACCAAATGAATAACACATCATTCAGGTTTTTATTCCGTTTCAATTGGCTAAATCAAACAGTAATTAGTTACAATATGTGTGGAAAAACATAACATAACAACTGTCACACATAATATAACAAATCCCAGAGGCCACATGGTGTGAGCAGTAAGTGAACAGAGGCTCTGATTACTTAAAACTAAAATAAAAACCACATGATCATGGCTGAAATGGTGGTCTGTCTCTATGGTGATGTAGTAACTGAAAATATTCATGAACATCACAGCAGCAAAACAGGCCTTTCAACTCTGGGGAAAAAGCTGTCTTTATTTCCAGACAGATCTTGATGTTGGACCATATACAGTGCTGTGAAAAATAACTTTTTCTGTTTTTGTGTATATATATCATACTAAATAGTTTTAGATATTCAAATGAAATACAACATAAAACAAAGGAACCCCGAGTAAACACACAATACAGTTTCTTTTTGGTTGAAAGAATTTTTTTTTTTTCAAACACCTATCACCCGTGTGAAAAATAAATCGCCCCCTTAAACTTAAAACTGGTTGTGCCACCTTTAGCAGCAATATCTGCAACCAAATGCTTCCGATAACTGAAAATCCTTCTTTCACAGCACTGTGGTGGAATTTTGGCCCAATTTTCTTTGTAGAACTGTAGAAGTGTTCAGTCACACTGGAGGGTTTTCCAGCATGAACTGCCCGTTTAAGGTCCTGCCACAGGGTCTTAATTGGTTAGAGTCAGGACTTTGACTAGGTCACTCCAAAACTTTGATTTAATGTTTAATTGTAAACATTTACATAATTTAAATGTAAAGGAACAATTCACTTATCTTGGTGTTAAAATTACAACTGATATGAAAAAAATTAATCTCCACTAATTATGCTTCACTGATGGATACAGTGACAGAGATGATGGATCGGTGCTCTTTGTTACCCGTATCAATGATTGGCCGTATAAATGTTATAAAAAAAGATTATATTACCTTTCGACTTTTTCAGTCTCTCCCATTACCATTAACAAATGCTTTTTTGATTAACTTAACCAGTTACTGAGTAAATTTAGATGGAATAATAATATATTCCATATAAATTCCAGATATTTGTGTTAAATGTGTGGATGCAAGAGGTATGTTAATCCATTGTCTATGGTAATGTCCAAAGACACAGCAATTTTGGAAGGAAGTTATTATATACGTAACCTATGTAGTCAGTAAAGAAATTCCTTTCCAAACGAAACTGTGTGTACTTGGAATTTATCCAGAGGATTATGCAGTCACTTTGCAGTAGTTGTTGCTTACTGACTTTGGGCTTCTTCAAGCCAGAAGGATAATTGCACTTCTCTGGAAAAAATTGGAACCATCTTCCATAATAATGTGGACAAAAGAATTGACAGCTAATCTTGCTTTGGAGAAACTGACATATCTTGAGAAAGGCAAAGGAGGACATTTTTCACTTTTATGGAATCCCTACATAGAATTTGTGGATGGACAAATTTCGCAGTGAATGCACAAGATTGGTCAATTCATAATTGACTTTTTATTTACTTTAATTAATTCTTATTTATTTATTTATTTATTTGTTTGTCTTTGCTTTTTCTGTTGTAACTATATGTTTGTTACTGTTTTTTATATTATCAAAGCAATTAAAAAGTGTTGATTTGATTGAACCGGGTTTGCAGTAACCAGACCTGGTTGCATCTAGTCCTGCTGAACCCCATTATGAATGCAGATTTTCACACAGGCCCAGATGGTATTGGATAACTTTTTCACTCAATAAACAACATTATCATTTAAAGACTGTATTTTGTGTTTACTCATATTGACTTTGTTTTATCTTATGTTTTGTGTTAAGTTGTGAAGCAATTTAGTATGAGATATACACAAAATCAGAAGAAATCAGGATGGAGCAAATACTTTTTCACAGCACTGTATAATTTATCCACTAATGATAAGGTGAAATATGAAATTGAAAATATTGTAAAGTCTTATGATAAAGACACATACGCAGGCTGGTGGATTCCATTCGGGAGGCTGTGTTTACTGTGTCTCCAAACAGGCAGTACCTGGGCATCTTGTAGCCTACAATTCCAGCTACACATGGTCCTACAGCACATGGACCACATATGAATTTTCATCTTTCCCTGTGAGTAAAATCTCAAAACCCTTTTAGGTGACGAACTTTAACCAGTTATAGTATAATATAATTGATGTCCAATATTGATATCATCAGTACTCTCTTTATTTGATGATGTAACCTTTGTGTTCTGTTCTGGACAACATGAATTTAAAAATAATAAAACACTAAGATTTTTTTTCCTTGGCTCATATTCTCTAATGATTTTTAAAACTCATATGTATATTGAATATGATCACTCTTCTAATGTAGACACAAAGCTGTGCATGCACATAAGGTAATTATGTGTCTGGTTCCATATAATGTTGTTTATATTTGCTAATATACTGCTATGAGGATTTTATATATTTGGTATGTAATAATTCACAGAACACAAGGGTTATACAATAACAAAGCACATGGAGAAATCAGCACAGAAAAACGCATACCTGTGTGTATCCCTGCTCGGAGCTGAAGCCGTTTGTTGGGCATGTGGGGAATGGAAACCTGCCTCACAGCAGCCACCAGGTCTAGAGACATCTTGGCGATCTCATCAGCATGTTTATCCCCATTTCTCTCAGGAAGCCCGCTCACGACCATGTAAGCATCGCCGATAGTCTCCACCTGTTACAGAGAAATCCACACGGAAGTGTCATGTCAATTTAAGCTTACTTTATAGTTTACTTCTTTTGTTCGCAGGTTACCTTGTAGACGTCGTAAGAGTCGATGCGCGTATCGAAGCACATGTACAGATTGTTGAGCATCTCAACGACTTGCAGAGGTGTGCACGAGGCTGATATGGCAGTGAAGCCCACGATGTCTGAGAAGAAAATAGTAACCTGAAACGAAACTTTGTATTAGTGAGGACCATGTACTGTATACATTTCTTGTTTAAAATTGAGACTAATTCAAATGTGCATCTACGCTCAGTTAAATATAAAAAAAAAATACTTCCTTAGGTAGATACAAGCATGAAACGCATACAAGAAATTGTCTGATGAACTGTTTTGACTGGGGGTTTTATTCGGTTGTTGTTTTTTTTCAGTTTTTCTCTTGCAGCCAAACTACAATATACAAATCAAAACTAAAGTCTTGAGCACTAAGTTTCAATCTTAAGTAAATGCGACAATTTGATAAATATTTCGGCGAAGAACCTACATGCTATAGCAGAGAGAATATGATCTGCCAAATTTATCCTCCATGTGAGACGCACAATTTGCTCCTCTCCACCATAAGCTGTTTTATCTCCTAATGAATATGTAATACCATAATTATAGGCAATTACTACAACAATAAGAACAAACAAAATGGGAGCATGTGCTCTTTCTGTATACACCAATCTTGCCAACATGTCTAATGAATATGGACTGCTTTTCTAACATCAGTTCGATTAGATAAAAGTACATGACTAGTGTTATATGATTCTCTTAAAGTTTTCTGGCTGTTTAACCGGTTAAAATCCTGGTTTGGTTATGCATGTAACTATTTTCTAATTCAACTGTCGCTTACACTGTCATAGCTCTCAGCCTCCACGTGTCTGTTTTTGCGAAGCTGCTTAGCCACAGACTTGGGCAGCATCTGATGAAGGAGATCCTCAGCAAGCTGCCTCTGATTTTTCAAAGCTTCTGTCTTCTCGTTCAAAGTTTGTGCGTAGTCCTGGATCCACCCCGTCATCTGCTTAAAGGAGAGCAGCACAATGGGGTAGATGAGGCATGCAATGGTGAGCAGGCAGATCTTCAGGCTTATGCTGGATGAAACAGCTCTGGATTTCAGCTTCAGGGCTGATGTGGTCCTCGCAAGAAAGCAGTTCTGGATGTTCCTCAAGGCAAAAATGAACATTCGGGCTCCTTCCGAAGAAGAACCAGGGTTATAGAGCGAAAAGTCTTTCGAGTTGAGGTCCTGGTCAACATTCTCCATCCAGCAGCTCTGGAAATTCTCAGATATGTCTTGGAGGACCATCAATGTGGTTAAAGTTTGTAACCATTTATACTGGATGTCTGGTTCTCCTTCATTCAAGATCCACTGATAGTTCAGCTCTTGGAATGTTACTAGAAATCTCAGCGTGATCATGTCTGTCCAGTCTGCACCGTGCTTCAGAAGACCCATGTCCACATCTCTTATGCCCGATAAGTCTAATATCTTTTCAATTGCAGGTGTGAAAATCCAGGTCCCATTGCTGCATGTTGGATCATCTCCCCACATCACGCTAAAAAACTCCAAAAAGTCTGACTGAATCCGCTCACAAAACTCGGCCAGCTCTGCGCCACAAGGCTGCCCCAAGCCGTCCGTTTCCACACCTGTACAAGTGCCGAGGATGGCTGACAATTCAGGAAGTTCAGGTTTCTCTTCAAACATCTCTTGATCGTTATGTTCGCTCTCTCTCAACGAGCACGAGTTTCTCATCATTTGGAGTTCAGTAATGATTCGCAGTGTAGCCTGAATCCTGCAGGATGTCAGTTCAGTGAGGCAGTTCTCAGACACCTGCCACTGATCCAATGAGGAACTGAAGTCCATGGCCATGGAGCAAAACAGAGCTAGGAAAGAGATGACGCACGCAACCAGGATCCTGCGAACCGTGCGATTGCAACTGCTGCAACTGGGGAGATAGAGAGACTGTGGAGCATATAATAATAATAATAATAATAATAATAATAATAATAATAATAATAATTTTATATATTTGTTTTATAATATAATATGCAACATATGCATATATCTCAGGGAGTAATGCCATATTAAAACAACAGTGTGTAGATAGAACCATGCACTTAATACACAACTAAACATTTAATCATAAACGAGTTTCACAAGCTTTATTATCGGGGCTTTTTAATACCTTCAACAAGTAATGTTTCCTGAACTAGTTCACTTAGTTGAAAATGATACCTGCAAGTATTACAGTCTTCCTCCGTCTCCTCTGGGCTGTGTGTTAAGAGCTTCTCCCGGGCTTCGTGTTTTCTGCTGTGGATTTTGGTTAAAGTGCCTTTTAAAGAGGTCGATGACAAGGTGCTGGATGCCAAACAGTCCTTCTTCATGGACTCCAGTGAGGACATGAGACACCGCTCCTGCGTTACACGGCCTGGGATGTTAGAAGTTATTTCTTTATCTTTTAGTGAGTTATTTTTTTATCTTTTAAAAGGCGACTTCGACGATATTTGCAATGTTTTTTTTTCTTTTAGGTTTAGAAACGGGTCGTCTTTTCTTGAACATAGCATCCACTCGTGCATCTTCCTTTCCTTGGATATTAACGCTACTCCATCGGTGACGTGGGCTGATAATTGCACAATGCTGCATTGTGATTGGTGGATTCACGCGCTCGCGCGCTGTTAAAGCTTCGATAAGGTTTTTTTTTTTTAATAAGTAAATAAATAAATAAACAAATTTGCATTCAGTTTGAACAAGAAGCTTATTTTGATTTTAATTTGAGAAATTACATTGTTGCCCTTTGAGTATTTTTATTTTTTGTAATTATGCCACAATTAAGTAAAATAATAAATAGCTGGAGCTGTTTTTAGAATACAAGTCACGTGTTAATGTGCATGCATGGATGGGATTAGTATAGAGCATATAGTAGGTATAGACAGCCTTTAATTTGCAGGTTACACCAAATTATATGCTTGGGTGGTGTATTAAGTGTTTACACGTATTTTGGGAAGAACAAATAATGCTACTAAGAACTGGCTATATTTAACTAAATTAAGCTATTTGTATACAAAAAGCTTCAAGATTTGATGACTCCCTTACAAGTTCTGAATAATATTGTTATTATAATTAAATTCCTAATGGTCTACAGCTTTGTTTTTGGAATAAGCTAGAAAAAAAAAATTCTTACATGACCTTTGAAACCTCAGGGTCACAGAACGTGGTTTGGGTTATTAAACTACCAAACATATATTTAGCAGCTTGTTTAAAATCTTAAACACACACACACACACACACACACACACACACACACACACCTTGTACTACGCTTGTGAGGACCTTCCATTGTCATAAAAAAGCATTCCTCACGGGGACCAAACAAATATCAAAACCCACAATGTTCACTGTCAGGTTTGATTAATATCCTTGTAGAGACATTGATTTTTGTTGTTATGATGCTGCAAAGACTCACATGACGCTCAACAGAAAAACAATCTTTATTCCTTTAAAACTAAATTTCCAACAAAACATCCAGTATTACCCATAAAAATCTACATTAAATCTACATTCAGCACATAAAATAATTAACATCATATCAAATGTTTCCCACCCCGCTTCATAAGGTTCATAATTTTGAAGAAAAAAAAAAGGCATGCCATATGACTGATTTGAGAAAGGTGTAAACTTATTAACAAATAATCCACATTATTTTAATTAAATATCAACAGCCTAAATGTATCCACGCATTAACATTCACAAAGACATGTTTACATTTTTATGTACATATCCCAGAAATACATTTAGTGTCATGACAATGATTCGTGTCTAAATGAGTTGGCCCTAGACTACAAAAATAACTAAATAGTCTTGATTTAGGATATCCTGCACCTAGAACACACCACACCTACATTATTCTTGTCATACCCGTATTCAGTACACGTGGATACATTATTCATTAGACATGAAAAAAGATTTATAAGCAATTGTGCAAATCACTACAGATAATGTCAACAGGAGACATTAAACATATGTGCAAGCATATGCATGTTATTCAGGTTTATTCAGATTGAATTACCATCACTTCAATTTAAATATCCTTCTCTGTCCAGCATTACTTATATTACACTTGGGAGCATTGATCTTCTTACAGTCCAGAGTATGTAGTACATTTCCAAATATTACCACCTAGTGGCGTTTCTTCATGGTACATCCTATCTGGGCATGGGATACACCAATTAACACTCTAATTTGAATCCTGAGTAGCTATTACTCACTTGCTACAGCTCTCAGCATTTGGTTGTGGCAGAAAATTTGTTTTGCAACAGCTCTGTGCTTGAAATGTATTCTACCTCAGGGGTTCCCAAACTTTTCCAATATATCCTCTGAATATATCCCTTTTTAAAAATTAATAATTACAACTTACATCTTTACATTACATTAGATTAGGAATTATGTGTGTGTGTGTGTGTGTGTGTGTGGTTGTCTGAGAGTGAGAAAGAGAAAATCATGTATTTGTTTATTTTTCACACCAAATTGTTGAGTCCCCCCGGGCGCCCCCTGGCGGCCCCCACTTTGAAAACTACTGTTCTACCTCACTTATAAGGCACCTCGAATATAAAAACCCAACATAAACCCAAAGTAAATACAAGAAGATAGTCGAACGGAAATGTGTATTAAGGCAAATGAGCAAAGGGAAGTGTGGCTTGTTTTCGTTTGATTTCATACAGTACAGATGGAGTTATTGAAAAAAAAAAGGTGGAACAGCAAACCATTTCATTATGTGGATTGTTATGAATTCGCAGACGTGAACCCATGTTGAGGAATCAGTGAACAAATCCAGTGTTAAATATTGATCCTAAAATTACAATAAGCACAAATAGCAGTTTCTCATATGCATCATTTACCTTTAGTGAAATATAAGCATTTAGCCAATAGTTAACACGTCAGCCCTGCAGTGTATAATGTTATATAACACAATGCATACTGAATGTCTTTTTTTTATATGCAATTATGTTGTACACTGTGTAAATATGGCATCCAAAATTCTACTTTTCCTGCTTTACAGCACCAGCAGAGCAATACTGTTTTCTATTAATAAATTAAGCAAATGATAATATTCAGTGATAGATTCCACAGTAAAGTGATTATGAGAACTGACTCGTTGTCCTCAGGACTTCAGGAAGGGCTTCATCTTAAAGATCCACCTTATGACCTGATGGGGGACGGAGCTCATCCTCAAACTGTAGACATAAGTTCAACAGGTAGGAATCAGAAACAATGTGGCTATTACTATGTCAGTGCACTATGCATAACATTCGTTTGGACTACTTGGATAGTTACGTTTATTCAATAGAAATGTAGCACAATGGAAATATACTGTATACTCACTGGCAACTATAATAGGAACACCTGTACAACTGCACATTCATGCAATTATCCAATCAGCCAATCATGTGGTAGCAGCACAATGCATAGAATCTTGCAACTACAGGTCAAGAGCTTCATGAAATTTGAAACCTCAGAATAGATAAAAAATGTGATCTCGGTGATATGACTATGATGTGGCATGGTTGTTGGTACCAGATTGGCTGTTTTTTGTTAGTTTTTTTGGTTGGCTTAATTTTCCTGCACAACAGTCTTTGAAGTTTACACAGATCAGCAATTTCTGAAATACTCAAACCAGCCAGTGTGGCACCAACAATCATGCCACATCAAAATCACATCATATTTTTTTCCCATTCTGATGTTCTGTAAACATTAACTGAAGCTCTTACACTGTAGCTGCATGATTTTATGCATTGTTCTGCTGCCACAAGTTTCTCTAATTGAATAATTGCATGAATGCATGTGCTCCTGTTAATGTGGAAGGTTGAGTGCATGATTCCATAGAGCAAAGCATGAAGTATCAAAACTAATGCTTTTTTTCATTTGCTACATATTGTGACAAACAGCTTTATGTACAGCCAGAACATTAAAACCACTGACAGGTGAATTGAATAACATTGATTATCCCATTACAGTGGCACCCATCAAGTGGTGGGATATATTAGGCAGCAAGTGAACAGTCCGTTCTTGATGTTGATGTGTTGAAAGCAGGAAAAATGGGCAAGCATTAGAGTCTGAGCAACTTTGACAAGGACCAAATTATGATGGCTAGAAGACTGGGTCAGAGTATCTCCAGAATAGCGAGTCTTGTGGAGTGTTCCCGGTATGCAGTGGTTAGTACCTACCAAAAGTGGTCCAAGGAAGGGCAACCGGTGAACCAGTGACAGGGTTATGGGTGCCCAAAGCTCATTGAGCTACTGTAGCACAAATTGCTGAAAATCTTAATGCTGGCTGTAATAGAAAGGTGTTAGAACACACAATGCATCATAGTATGCCGCGTATGGGTCAGGCCAGTCAGAGCACCTTTCCTAACCCTTGTCCAATGCCAAAAGTGCCCACAATGGGCACGTGAGCATCAGAACTGGACCATGGAGCAATGGAGGAACGTGGCCTGGTCGGATGAATCACGTTTTCTTTTACATCATGTGGACAGTTGGTTCGTGTGCATCACTTACCTGGGGCAGAGATGGTACCAGGATGCACTATGGGAAGAAGACAAGCCGGTGGAGGCAGTGTGACACTCTGGGTAAAGTTCTGCTGGGAAACCTTGGGTCCTGGCATTCATGTGGATGTTACTTACCTAAACATAGCTGCAGACCAAGTACATGTCTTCATGCTAACGGTATTCCTTAAGAGCAGTGGACTTTTTCAGCAGGATAATGAGCCCTGACACACTGCAAAAATTTTCAGGAATGGTTTGAGAAATACAACAAAGCGTTCAAGGTGCTGACTCGGCCTCCAAATTCACCAGATTTCAATCCAATCAAGCATTTGTGGGATGTTCTGGACAAACACGTCCAATCCATGGAGGCCTCAAAACGTACTGCTGGTAACGTCTTGGTGCCAGATACCACAGCACACCTTCAGAGGTCTTGTGGCGTCCATGCATCGACGGCTCAGAACTGTTTTTGGGTGACCTATATATAATATTAGGCAGGTGTTTTTAATGTTAAGGCTGATCACTTTAGATATATCTATGCATGTATGTACTTTATGTGTATGAAAAATCCTTATTTGGAACTGAAATCTATCTGAATGTCATGTTTGCCACCATTTTGCTAAATATGGAATAAAATTTGCCAAATAGTTCATTTTTCCTAACTAATTATAATTCATACATTCATGAGATTTTCAAAGTGGAATCAGACTTTTGGATCTTAAACTATTTATTAAAAAAACCAAACCAAAGCAAACAAACAAAAAAGCACCCTTAAGGTTTCTTCTGTTTGTCTCTCTGGATGAAGTCTTACAGCTTCCATGTGGAGATTGTTTAGAATGCTCGAACCATTAACCATCCAGAAAACCTTTGAGGAACCCATTTTTCAACGAGTACACTGTGTATTCGTGAAAATTCTACTAGTGTTTAGTTAATAGGGCTGGGCGATATGGAGACAGTGAAATTATTTTTGCATATACATCACATATGGTACGAACCCGAATAGCATACATTTGTATAACACAAAAGTAAATTCAAATAATATGGTACAAGTATAATATAATATACTGGAAATTAGATGGGGTCCCCCCCCCCATTCAATTTTGGATCAGATTATCAAGCTGAATATCTATCGCCCAGTCCTCGATCATGATAATCACATTTGTGGGTAAATCAATCTCAGCAGACATATCAATGAAGATGACCATCACCTTCTGATTCATTAATTTAATTATAGTGAGTCAATATAAAAAACACAAATCAAGACTCAAACAAAAAACCAAGCACACGCTGAAGGGAAAACAAACAAAAACAAAAAAGCATTTTTAAAAAACAAAACAAAGAAAAATAATTTCACCCTGAAATTTCCAGAAAAAATCAATCAATGCAGATTCACATTTATAAACTAGAACAGATACAAGAAAGTGTAAGATATTTTTCTTTTCCAATTAGTTTGTACCACCGGTGAATAATGTAATTCTTGGCTTGGGTTTGATGGAGTCCAGTGTTTCTTCACATTAAACTGATTCAAAGATGTACAAAGTGTTACATAGAATGTATTTACATTCTGATGATGAAATATGAATCGAGCATGCGTTCATAATTGACATGGTCTATTAAACCATACAAGGGTTGGGTTTATCCGCATCAAGTGTTTATGGAAATAGACAATTAGATTATGAAATGATTCTAACCACTGACCATGCAAGCACGTGTCTCCTTTTCTGCCTCTATCATTAGTAATGTAATGCAAGACGACAGTAGATGTTTGGTTAGAACTCCTCAGACTGCGTTCTTTTGCATGGTGGTAAAAACAATTGCGTAAAAAGAAAAGAACATCTAAGCTAAAGGAAAAAGGTGGAGACCCCGTACACCAGCTTGGAAGAAGAAAAACTTGAAGGCACCAGTGAAGAATTTATGCACACGTATCTTATCAAATAAAATTCAAATCCGCGCTCTATTTGATGTGTGAAATGTATCGTCTACAAGAGTAAAGAAAGAAGTTGCCTGTTTCCAACTAAATGATAAATGAACATTACATTAATGAAGATTTTGGTGACAAAAATGAATTTGTCGGTTGGAATATCGCCAACTAAGATGCATTTGTATAAAAAAATAAATATTTCTGTTAATTTATGACTCACAAATAATTATTAATAGCATCAACTATAATCAAACAAAGGAAAAAAAGAAAGAAAACTTTTCAGCAAGATCCTCAAGCGCTTCACACAGCAGCACGGCAGTGCCAGTCACAATCACACTGGTGCTTTCAGTTAATAAGGAGTTTGTGTGGGGAAAACACCCAGGCAGATGATTTTAGAGAGATTCTTCACCATTGCCTTACTCTCCAACAAAGTTTTGAGAGTAGCAGTTATCAACAACGATCATTCTGGACAGTACATTATTTCAGGAACAAAAGGATTTTGGGAGTAGAGAGAAAGTGAAAGGGGGGGGGGGAAAGAAAACTCCAACACCACCCCAAAATTGACGAGCGATCCTTCATGGATTTATACCTTGCTCCTGAAGAGTGGCTTGGCCCCGGGGCCACAGTACTCGTTGTAGATGAGCTTGAAGAGGAAGAGGTGGAAAAGGGCGACGAGAGACGCCACACTGAACCAGAACAGGAAGGGCAGACCCGGGTCCTGCTTAGCCATGTGCTCGTCGTGTGCTAGGATGGTCTTGACGTGCAGAGTGTGGCGCAGATCCTGCAGATGCCTCAGGTCTGTCGAGATATAGAGCAGCGGTGTTAGAGGCTGCGTCACTAAAACGGGGAAAACGTGACCTCGAGGCTCAGACGTGAGCTCCACTGGTTCGTTGATGCACCCTGCCTCGCAGGCGTATAGCTTCACCGGCTTCTCTTCATCCTGCGGTTGTACGGAGACGTGCAGAGAGGGCCGGCCCTCTGCGTCGGCCACCACGGAGAGGCTGATGCGGTCTTGGTGGTAGCGCAAGCCGCGCAGCGAGTAGCTATTATGCAGGACGCTCGGCTCGGCCTGGAACTGCAGGTGATTCTCCGTGAACTGCAGGCCACCAAAACTGAGCGTCGCAGCTTGCATCAGGCCATGAGCACCCGCTGAAACCAGAGCCTTGCAGGCACGTTTTTGGAGGGTTAATGTCCAGAGATTAACTAGCTGCAGGAGAGAAGCAGTGCTGCTCACGCGTTCAGGCCACAGGTTCTCAGCGTGCATGGTGGCGTGGCCGCTGAAGCAGTGATCAGCGTAGTTCAGACTTGACTCGAGCTTCTCGCGCTCCTCTGTGCTGAGGGTGCTCTCCAGCAGGGGTGCCGTGGAGGAGGACAGAATGTAGTACAGTGTAGTATTGACCGTCTGGCTCGACGGCGTGTGGGCATCTGTGATTTTCCTAATTTCTATACCTATAAAAAGAAGACAGAACAGGTCTTTTAGCAGGACTGTATTTCTGTGCACCAATGTGGAATAGATCAATACTTTAAATGTTTTTTCCCCCTGACAGAGCAGAGAAGTGAAAAGTGTCATATAATACTTATGGGACAGTGATATCCCATCTCATCTCGAGTGGTTCGACTAGGCCGGTCACGATAACTAATTTTGTTGGACGATATATTGAACAGGAAATTATTGTGCTAAACGATATTATTGTAATTTTAGGACCATTTTATAGTCACTGATATAATGATAATATAATAGCGTGGTAATGCAAGTACACTCTTTCAAAAATCAATCAATGTTTAATTCTTAAGAATATTCAGACTTTGGAATTGGAAATTTCAAAAAACAGTTTGTCTTCTCAAGCAAATATTCTTTAAATGTAATCAATATTTTGTCATGTCATATCATTTTTAGGGCTCCATCCCTGTCATTATTGACGATGACTGGATTATCTGAAACGCCAGAATTATTTCTAGATTTTTCTTCTTCAAAAACATTTTTTGAACAGTAGTTTTTAATTGAAATCGCTAGTGCTAGCAACATCTTAAATCCGAACGCCTGCAGTTTTCGCATTTCAACGCGTATTTTTAACTTAAATTCGACGGATATTAATGAGACAGCCTAAGAGCAGACGAGAGGACAGAAGCAGCGCGAACGGCTAAAATGTTGGTTACAATCATTCTTTTTAAACACACACCCACGTAAACACAATGGGCGATATCGAGGTTGGCAAAAATAATCGAGTTCACGTCCATATATCATACTATAAGTCGATAACATCATCGTGACAGGCCTAGCTGAGGTTCGACCCAAAAAAATATATTTTTATATATATATATATATATATATATATATATATATATATATATATATATATATATATATATATATATATATATATATATATATTTATATATATATATATATATATATATATATATTATATATATATATATATATATATATTTTATATTTTATATTTATATATATATATATATATATATATATAAATTATAATATACACATAATTCAGAAAATCTACCCAATGTCATAAAAAATAAACTTTATTTACATGTCTGTATATCCTTATATTTGACATGGTTTATAAAACCCAATAAAATGATCACAAAGTAAACAATTTGGTTGACTTGCCAGATATGAAAAGATCCGCCCACGCCTGCTGGTGCTCCTGGACCAAATCTTCCAGTTTAACTCGTAGTAACTCCACCATTTCTCTTTTGACATCATCTCGAAGTTTGCTGGAGGTCTCATCCATCTTGGAGGGCTCGACGGGCTCTGACGTGTGAATTACGCTCACTATGTTTTCAGTATGGTCGGATTTCGCGGGGACCTGAAAGCGTATGCTCAAGCGTTTTGTCCCCACAGCCATCAACACCGCTTCCTTCTTTTCTGTGAGAACTTTTCCAGTGAAAAGCATGAACTCTTTATCTTCCATCTTCTCTGCAACACCCCTAAACGACGGTGATTCCACAGACGCCTCAACCGATATCGCTTTGTCTGTTGGGTTGTTTATGTGAACCCGCTGGATCAAGACGTTAGGTCGACTCCGGTGGGCTATGTGTTCCTCTCGAATAACGACACAATCTCGAAAAGACTGGGAAGTATCAAGCAGGATACACCGGGAAGAGAGCACAGAGCCTTTCCTGTACCACAGCATCTTAGCCTGCGCCTCAGAGCGCGCTCCAGGGATCTGCCATCGAACTATCGGTGAATATTCCGTCAGGTGGACCGGGGCCAAACCCGGCAGAGAGGACGACGTCACCCAGAGTTTGTTAGAATCCACGTCCACCAAGACGTGTCCGTTACCCGTTACAAACGGTGCCGGGACGTTCAACTGCGGCGTGCTCATGATGCCTTCACCACGTTCGACTTGTGTTGTCCATCTGTTAATATCAGTCTGCAGGCAGACTCCTGCAGCACCTCCAGCCTTCCGGAAGAAACCGGAGAACTTGAAGATCCCATCAGAGCTCAAGTACCAGTAAAATATAAGGAAAACGAGCAAGACGACCAAAACACGTCTGGCCCAGCTACTTGAGAGCAAACCAGGAAGTCCCTTAAATCTCTGCTGAAGCCACATGGTTTCTATTTTAGACCTGCTATCCTTTGAATAGTCACACATCAGCTGATATTGGGTGATTTCTCTAGATGTGGACCAAGCAGTAGAATTGAAAACAATGTAACTTGAGTCATAAAATGACACCCTGAGAGTAATAAGTGGGAGGGGCACAATGCCTGAGATGCCACTGTAGTTCTTAACCAGCTTGCGATTTGTCTTTAAATCACAAATTCTGCACGATAGCAAGACTGAGTTCAGCACGTTGTTCTTAAGTTTAAAAACTCCAGCTAATTCCAGCTCGTCTAGCCAGTTACGCAACCAGGTAAACAAGTCATATTTCTCAGCTGCCTCGACAGCGTGCTTTTCGCATGAATCGTTGCAAAAACCTACACCGTTTTACTTCACTGTTATGAATATTTATCACTGAAACACTTCAAACTTTACTATCTGGCTTGCCGTCTTATGAGTCAGCTGACTGACTTGCACATTACTCATGCAGCTAGCTTCATAGCTAACATTGTCTGTTCGAGATAACCTTAAAAATCTCGCGTAGCTCCCACTGACCGCTGGTTATCTTACGATTCTTTGCGTTTATCCAATTTTCTTCCTTACGTAAATCCAAGGAAACGCCATTTTAAGTACCATCGAGCTGGTTTATCAACCCACCAAACTTGACATTTCGGTTTGTTTAAACTGCCGTAAAGCGGGCTGACTCATAACCGGAAGTGTCGTACTTCAACGCGCTGGGCGATGGCGCTGAACGCGAACATGCACTGATCTCAGGTCAGGCTTGTCTGTCGCTCAGCTTTCATTTCATTTGTATGGTTTTCGTGAGACCTGACCTCGGACTGGTGTCTTTATCCAGACTAGAATAAAGTTGGTTGGACGTTCGATATTCGACTGGAATAAAGTTGGTTGGACGTTCGGTATTCGCAGATAGGCGGAAATTAAGGCACCGTCTCTAAAGTTACATACGACATTGTTAAACACGTTCCTAACTTCAATAGCATTTGAAGGGAATGACTTACACTCATATGACCAACTGTAAAGTGTTCGTCTAGGTGTCAGCTATGATGCATTTTTTATGTTTATTAAAATACGATATTAAATCATCCCTGCGATGGACTGGCACCCTGTCCAGGGTGTAACCCGCCTTGTGCCCGATGCTCCCTGGCATTGGCTCCAGGTTCCCCCGTGACCCTGAAGGAGTAAGTGATAGAAGATGGATGGATATTAAATCATAGAAACCTATTCTGTTTTATATTAAATAAGAAATTGCTTAATTGCTTTTCTAATGACAAAAACTCACTAAATAACAGCCTTGGACACTTACAAGGCATCTGATACTCATTGTGAAGCTTGTGCCTAGAAAAGTGTACAATCATGAAGGTTGCATTATTGCACTGGGCATCCACAATTCTGTGCATGCATACATATAGTACATGTATTAACTTCCAATGGGTAAATACATTTTCGAACACTGTGAAAAGAGCCTTTTCGAACACGCTTGACTTTTTGTAGAAGTTGTAAAACACAACACCACGTTTTTAAGGTGATTTTATTCAGATTTTTTTTTTTTAGCAGTTAGTGGTGAACAAGCATGACACTGAGGAGTTTGTCAACATGCTCCAGGATAAGGCAATGTTTGGTTGCTTGCAATGTTAATTAAATGACTTGAATGAAATGAAACTAGGCGGTTCTTGCCAATGATTAAACATGAAAAGTACTAGAATCTCTAGCATAGGTCAGAGGTCTGGCCAAGGCCACATTAAGCTAATGCATGGCCCAGGGCTGAGCTGATGAACATGAGGCCCCACCTGTACTACACGACTACTAAATGCAACAGTAAACCAGGATGTAAGTTTTTGTTTACATATGGCCAATCCCAGCCAGATGTGATTCTGATATGTTTTTTCAACATGAGTAAGACAAGCATCTCACACAACAATCTTTAGAAGTGGGTGAGTCTGTGTTTCATTAAAATTCATTGCATTCATTCAGATGCATTAAAATTCAACACTTTGTTTTCGTTAAACATAAAACAAATCCAATCCAATCTAATGTGGTGATAATTTTCATGACATTCAGATAATTTTCCCAGTAAAGATATAATCATTAAATGTACATTTTATAAACTTGCACATCAGGCAGTGGATGGTGGTGTAACTTTTTATCTACAGTAGCCAGACAGATGGCTGTTATGTCTACACACCTAGCTAAAAAATGCTTAGGCTGGCTTATCACCAGAAGTGAGAAATAAATGCAATTTCATTGTTACTAAGTCTAGTCTCATTGACATCACCAAATTGTTGGTTTCTTCTTTTGTGATGGTTTTCCGCAGCCTTTTTCAGCCCACCCATGGTTGTGGTTGTGTTTTTTGTTTCTGAGGGGTTTCTCCCGTCAGGCTCCTCTTCAGGAGGTGAAATGCTGCTCAATTGGGTTAAGGTTTGGTGATTGATTTGGTCAGGCTAAAACTTTCCACTTTTCCTGCTGACAAAGTTCTTTGTTGAGTCGGCAATGTGTTTTGGATCATTGTCTTGCTGCATGATAAAGTTCCTCCCGATTAATTTGGATGCATTTCTCTGTAAATTGGCAGAGCTAATGTTCCTGTAAACTTCTGAATTAATTCTGCTGCTACCATCACGAGTTACATCATCAATAAAGATTAGTGAGCCCGTTCCAGAAGTAGCCATGCAAGCCCAAGCCATGACCTCCACCGTGGGTAAAAGATGAGCTTGTATGTTTTGGATCATGAACAGATCCTTTCTTTCTGCACACTTTGACCTTTCCATCACTTTAGAAAGTGGACCTTTCCACCACTTTTCTGAGATTAGTCATGGTTCCAGAACTTTTGTGACTCATCTCTGTATTTCTATTGGCTTTCTGATTTTTACTGCTGATGAGTGGTTTGCATCTTGTGGTATGGCCTCTATATTTCTGCTCTCAAAATATGCTTTGAATGATTCAATTCAATTCAATTTGTATAGCGCTTTTTACAATAGTCATTGTCTCAAAGCAGCTTTACAGAAATAGAAAAAGATATAAACAGTGAGAAACAGATAAACAATGGATTGTGATACCTTCACCCCTGCCATGTGAAGCTTGTTGATGCCACTAACTGTTGATTTTGTGTTTTTCTTCACAGCTTTCACAGTGTTTCTGTCATCAGCTGTTGTTCTTTTCCTTGGCTGACCCATTCAGTGACTGTTGCTCAGTACACCAGTGGTTTCTTTCTTTTTAACGAAAGTCCAATGATTTCCCCTCTTTTCTTAGCTTCAAAATTCAATTCAATTAAATTTTATTTGTATAGCGCTTTTTACAATAGACATTGTCTCAAAGCAGCTTTACCGAAATGGAAACATGGTATACAGATAATGAAGGTGTGAATTTATCCCAACTGAGCAAGCCACTGAGTGGCGACGGTGGCAAGGAAAAACTCCCTAAGATATTTTAAGAGGAAGAAACATTGAGAGGAACCCAACTCAGAAGGGAACCCATCCTCATCTGGGTAACAACAGATAATGTGAAAAAGTTGATAATGGATTTATACCAAGTCTGTAAGGTCTTAGGTGCAGCCGTAGTCCCAGTAGTCGGGAATTAGAGAAGATTTGAGCTCCATCCAGAGGCAGAAAGGATCTAGATCTCCAGTATCTCCATAAATTCGTGTGGGGCTTGGCAAAAGGAGAGAGGGAGAAAAAAAGATTATTATGACTGTGAATTAGTAACATAGAATCTAGTCAGGGTAGGCTTGAGTAAGCAAATACGTTTTAAGCCTAGAATTAAACACCGAGACTGTGTCTGAGTCCCGAACACTAATAGGAAGACTGTTCCATAACTGTGGGGCTCTATAAGCGAAGGCTCTTCCCCCTGCTGTAGCCTTCACTAATCGGTGATATTATAAAATGGTATGCTTTTCTCCCTTGGGCAGCTCACTGATCTTCATGTTGGCTAATCCTTTTTTTTTTTTTTTAAACAATAAATGTAGTATTCACAGGTGAAATAGAAGGCTAAAACCAAGTGTAGATGTTCCAAGCTATTTATTGTTTAGATAATCAATCTAACAGGACACACCTGGGTAACAAAAAACACCCATCAGTCACACATGTCATTAATTCTGCTCATCTACAAATTGGATGGTCTGATACAGTTGATTAACACATCTAGATATAAATACCAGAAAATATAAGCTGGAAATGTGAAACTCTCTTCTCATATACATTTTTGATAGCAAACCCAAATGTCTTCAGTCCAAAGCAAAAACAAGCGAACTGGCCTTGCTGATCCAATAGTTTGGGCTGGGACTGTAGATGAGTAATTCCACTTTTAATCGAGTTTAATCGAATTTGGGTACTTTTAACCCCTCTGCTGATCACCAACATGATCAGTATAATCCAAGACCAGCTAGGTTTTTACTTACACTTACTAACATCAACTCTTATAACTTTACCACAGCCTACTGGATGTTGCTGTGAAGGGATTTCTTTTGAGGTTTTTTTTTTTTTCAGAAGGGTAGCCTAGTAAATCATATTTCATATAGACCAATAAACTTAGCTGGCAAATTCTCACAAAAAGAAAAACATAATGTGTGGTTTAGATACATTGAAACAAAAACAAAAACAAAACAAACAACAAGAAGAAGAAATCTGAAGTCCCTGCTCAAGCTGTATGCCTAAAAACCACTGTCCTGCCCCTGCCTTTACTGGCTGTATGCTAATGTTCCATAGCGTCGTAGCTAACTGGGCAGTCTCACTGCAAAGGGTGGGCTTAGCTCTGTTTATATATATTAAGCTAACTTTTACTCGAAACCGCTTCAGAATCCACGACACCTTTGATATCTCAAGAGTGTGCACGAGTTTAGAAAAAATAATAATAAAGATGAAGACTAAAACGCTAGCATATTTGTTTGGACTTCTATGTTTGTGCGTGTTTTCCCCGTTACACTGTGAGCCAAAGGGACCAATCCCTGAAGGTAAGGCTGAGATTGATTTCGGACACAAAAAGCTCCCAGTATTAATCTGTGCAGACGGAGCATAAACTAATTAGAGCTTGTAGTTGATGAAAGGTATAGAGTCATGGAAAGGAGCTTATGATTCAAAATACAGAAATAAAAATCCGGGGAAAGTTTGGTGTGTGTGTTCGTGTTCAGTTGAGTGCCGCTGACGTGGAGTGTCCAGTTATGCAGCAGCGGCTCTGATTTTTATTATTATATCATCATCATCATTACTTGGGGTCAGTTTTTAGACACGTGGAAACATAAAGCCGTACAATATTTATTTATCTGTTGGCTGAACTCTTTAATCCAAGACTGTCAGGCTGAAATGATTTTAAGTGTTTCAGTGTAACAGCTAAACTCATCCTTCCGGAATCTCCAACACACGAGGAGTCTTCTCTTATTGGTGATTTAAAAAAAAAATTATTATTAAAAGTACTCTGCTTCATTGACGCCATTTTCGTATGAATGATTCATTTGTTTCTGGGTGTTAGACTTTACTTTGACATTGTACATTAACAAGATCCGCTTTCTTTCCACCGTTTGGTTTCCTTTTAAAGCCCTGAAAGCTGAATAAGCAAATCCTTACAGTTGCGCCATGAATGCAACAAAACAACAACAACCCTCTTTTTCTTTTAGGATATACGCATGTGACCGTCAAACAAAACGGCAAACCTTACCGCACAGTTCAATGCATTCACTAAATGAGTAGAAATACGTGGGTGGAAAAAGGTGGAACTTGTCCCCATTATTCACAACCCTTAAGGCACGTAGGCTGCAGTGCTCCCCATTTCCCAGTTCATGTAGCTCCTGCTGAACATGGGGCATTTTTTATATATATAAATAAAAAAAACATGTTTGAATATATCTATAGTTTCATTTTATATAGCTTTAAAATTTTCCTCACCACCCATTAAGAGTCAGGGATTAATATATAATAATATATATATAACTTCCCTTTTTTTTGCTCATAGTTGCAGTTATGTTTTGGAAGTTCAAATGAAACATGCCTTCCCATGTTGCATTAAAGTAATCATTTATATTTATTCATTTGCTACACACTTTATAGATACTCTAAAGATAAACGTGAGACCGGACATTATCTAGTCATACAGCCAATATATATATATATATATATTCCGGGGTTTGATTCCCACCGGGGCCATGTGTGTGTGGAGTTTGCATGTTCTCACAGTGCTGCGGGGGTTTCCTCCGGGTACTCCGGTTTCCTCCCCCAGTTCAAAGACATGCATGGTAGGCTGATTGGCGTGTCTACACTAGTGTCCGTAGTGTATGCATGGGTGCGTTATTGTGCCCTGCGATGGACTGGCACCCTGTCCAGGGTGTACCCCGCATCCATCCATCCATCCATCCATCCATCCATCCATCTATCCATCCATCTATCTATCTATCTATCTATCTATCTATCTATCTATCTATCTATCTATCTATCTATCTATCTATCTATCTACTATTCTTTGTCAAACTTACAAGTTTCGATGTGGACAAAGCAGATCTGCATGTTTGTAAGAAATAAAATATGTAAAAATGCATGCTTTTTAATTAGTAATTCATGCTGTTCATCCTTAATGCAAAGAAAACACTATTTTGATACAAGACCAGTGGACCCATATAGTGGACTTACAGGTGTAATAAAATATCTGCCGTTACAGAGGTATTATTATTAAAGAGAAGGGCTAGGGCTTTATCATTTAAACCCACCATCCACCTTGGCATACATGCAGCTGATTTAATTGTGGGTTAAGGCTCTTATTCAACTGGCCAAACAGTGGGATCTTCTGATCACCAGCTCAAAGGTTTAAACACTGAGGTTCATCTGCGTGAAGTGCACATTTGCATTCACACTCCCACTTTTGTGAGTGTGACCGCTGCTATTTTCTCACCTACTCTCTTACCAAACTTCACATATCAATTTGAAACCTTGAGCGCTTACAGATGGAGTTTTATAAGACATTAAGAAAGTGTTTACTCCATAATTTTTGTTGACCTGCAACAGAGAGCTAAATCAGTGCACCGTAATTTGAAGTATAATTAAAAGAAATGGCCACACGTAATTTTTTTACAAGAAGACTACTCTGTTATTTTTTAAGTTGCATGCATGCTAAAAGAAATTTGCTCCATACGATAAAAATCCCTAACACACAAGGTACTTTTATTTCTGGCATCTCATGACTTTATTGTAAAAAAATTAAAAAAAAAAAATAAATAATAATTTCTGCATGTCTTTTTTTCTCCACAGGAAAGCTCCTCGTATTAACTGTAGCTACAAAAGAAACAGATGGATTTAAGCGGTTCATGAGCTCTGCACGCCACTTTAATTACACAATTAAGGTACAGAAAGGGTCCTCCAGATTTAAGCATGTTAATTCTCGTGCAGCTGTTGCTCACAATGATAAACTCACGATCATTTATTTTGCCCTTTTATAGGTTCTCGGGAGGGGTGAGAAATGGACCGGTGGAGACTACATGTCTGCACCAGGAGGAGGACAGAAAGTGCGACTTTTGAAATCTGCCATGGACAGCATAACGGAAGGGGACAAAATCATCCTGTTTGTAGACAGGTATTTACTGCTACATGTGATTTATTTCACTTATGCATCCATTGAAGCTAATGTTACACTGAAATGAAAAGTTTTGGCTGAAAAAATGAAAACTGAAGTTCAAGGCCATGGCCAGAAATGTAGGATTGCATAAATCATTGTATAAATAAATTGCTTTTAATTAACACTTTTTTTCTTTTTTTTTTATATAACATTTCACTGAAAAGGTACAGTATAGTGAAAAATTATCCTGTTTGACTCGAGTCAATTAAATTGATCACAAATAACATAAAATGATAATCCAGTGACATGAATATGGAATTTAACAGTGACATAATGGATTCACTGTCCACATCATGGATTAAAACACTCCCATGAAATATCACCATGCTGCCACTGAAAGAATATATTGGACATGTGGCTTTTTAACCATTACATGTAATTCTCATTGAGATTTGCACTTTTCATAAGTTTGTTATGCACTATTCATAAGAAAAAAAAACTGTCGTAATGTCTTAATGAGCAAAAACTAAATCCGTGACCAACAATTTCACCATTTCAATTTTTCATTTTTTGTTAGTTGATATCTTTAGTGCATTTGTGCTTAAAGCTAGTGAATAGCATTAAAAATGTAAGTCCTTATTACTCTTGTCCTGGGATCCCCTACAGCTATGATGTGATCTTCTCCTCGGGCCCAAAAGAACTCCTGAAGAAGTTCCAGCAAGCCAAGCACAAAGTGGTCTTCTCTGCCGAGACCCTCATCTGGCCAGACCGCCATCTGGAGGACAAGCACCCACATGTCAGAGAGGGGAAGAGATTTCTCGGAGCAGGAGGCATGTGTTTGTCTCATCGATGACACTGCAAACATTGTTAACTAGGCTGTTAGCACTTGAAGTTGATTAATATTTGCATTGACATGCCCGACCCTGGTCCTGGAGAACCCCCTGTCCTGTACATTGGAGTGTTTTCCCAGCATCTGATTCAACTAATCAGCTAATTCGGTGTGTTAGAGCAGTAAAAACTCTAAAATGTGCTGGACAGGGTTTAGGTAGGACCAAGGTTGGGAACCTGTGGTGTAGTATATTGCTTTATTTTAGTAGTAATTAATTTAATGTATAACTAAGCTCATGTATAACTAAGGAATGAAAATGCTGTTATTGGAAAATAATCAATGGTGGTTTTATTTGCTGCTTCGTGGCATGCTTTTACCACTGTTACCAAAACTGATCTTCCAATAACAGCACATCCTTTGAAATAAAACCAATTAAACCACGTTTTTTTTTTTCAAATTAAAGAAAGACTTTTTATGCATTTAGAGTTAGTTACATTTAATGTTGTGAAATGTCCTCAAAACACTCTGGCTGTTATCTGTTATCACTCATGTTATTATACCTGTAAACAGTTGTTCGCTCACCAGCATCGTCTGATAGAAGATTTACGTACCGTGTCCACCATAGAAGCGAATGTGAATTAGTGGTTACTGTAGAAACTATACCGTGTGAGAATATAACTATGCTGTATTAGAATGAGTCTTGCCTCCGGAACTGTAATAGAAAATGAATCCAAACCTTTGGACCAATCAGAGTTGAGAATTCTGCAGTGCTGTGGTACAAGAGAGGAATAATACTGAGAGCGAGGGTATATTTATCATCCACTTACAAGAAAGTGGTTTCAAATGCTTCTACATTAAATACTTGAAGCTGCCCCTTTCCCCCTACCTTCTCTCTGACATCAGTGAATTTACTGCATTGTTATGAGCTGATGTAGTGAGCTAACAGCTGACTCTCTCCATCCCACCCCCGCCCCACATCCATGATAATATGAAAATCAGACGTGGGAAAATGATACAGGAAATCGTAGGACAATTTCATTTGTTCTACCTCATGTTTCTGCTGTAGTACTCAGAGCGCATCTTCCTTTTTTCTATCCAGGCTTCATCGGCTATGCCCAAAACCTTAAAAAGATGGTCTCAGATTGGTCAGGGAAAGATGACGAGAGTGACCAGCTCTTTTATACCAAGATATACATCAACCCTGAGAAGCGGGTGAGCGTTATCTTTATAATTCAAGTTTTGTAAGAGAAAGAAGCGTTTTGTCTCTTTTTTCTGTCTTTTTTTCTTTATTTCTTCGCTTTAATAAGGTGTTTGAGTGCTGACATTTTCACCCCTGTCATTTCCTCCACAGAAATCCATAAATATAACTCTCGACAGCAAGTGCAGAATGTTCCAGAACCTGCACGGAGCTCTAGGTGAGTCTGTGCTGGGTAAATATAAATATAGACAAAAGAAGAGAAGAGAAGACTGCTAACTGGACTGGACTTTACAGGGAAGCAAAGTTGCTGACTAGTCCAAGAACAGTAACAGCAGTGCAGCTTTTATCGCCAATAAAAACCCTACAGCAGGAAGGACTGAAAAAAAAAAAAAACAACCCTTCCCTTTTTCTGTAAATTTCCTGTTTAATGAGGCCTTAGCTTTGGCATGCTTTGATGGAAAGGTAGAAGATGGAATTGATGATCTATCTCGCATTGAGCCTGGGCTCTTTTCTTCACGAGGGCTCACAGCAGGGGTGGAAGCCAGAGCCTTGGCTTTCTTCCAAGTTTCTGTAAGCCCTGTTTTCCCGCCTGCCTCCGTTTGCCTGAGGGAATGGAATGTGAGAGTCAACTCTAGGATGTGCCTGTGCACACGTAGGCCAGCTGAACGCAAAGCCACCATTCGTTCTTATTTTGGACTTCTGTCCTGCGATAGCTGGGTGCTAAGAGAAACCTTCTGTGTGCTCTCAAAGCCTCAGCTCTCACTCACAATTGGCTGTTTTAAAACCAACGTAAACAGCTGGGCCTCTGGTTAAATTAATGATGAGCCACCAGATGCTTTGGTTAAATGTCATTTACATGGTGTGTTTATGGGGGTGGAATTACAGAAATCAATCTGTTCTATATCAACAATACATCTCAATAAATATTTAAGCAGTGGCTCAAGCTGTTCACTTCAATTCTACTGAATTTCCTGTACTGGCAGTAGATAAAAGAATTTAAGAGATTTGTGTTTAGATAAGTGCAAAAATCTGGACGTACAAAAGGGCTTTCTTTCTCCATCCCAGTGTGAAACCTATCTTTCTGGGTCATTTAGCAACACACAGTTCTAACTAATACAAAGAAGCTTGAAAGGGAATGTTGATGAGATGTTTTTTCTTTTCTTTTCTTCCCCGAGCAGATGAAGTAGTACTAAAGTTTGAGAACGGAAGGGTGCGGGCCAGAAATATGCTCTATGACACCCTACCTATTATTGTCCATGGAAATGGGCCTACAAAGGTAGACAACTTTTTATTTACTTATCATTCCTTTGGGAACATAATTTTTTCCTTAATATGCCTACTTTTCATTAGTGCCTCTGCATTCATGTTATGAATCACCATTTGCATGCGTTTTCCAGCTTCAGATAAATTACCTCGGCAACTACATCCCAAAAGTATGGACCTTCGAGACCGGCTGTACAGTTTGCCGTGAGGACTTGCGGCCTCTCACTGGACTCAAGGTGGGAAATTACTTTTGACACATAATGACTTTCAATTTTTGCTTTGGGTCTCCTACTATGGCAGACTTCTTAATCTCGTAGAATTTTTCACTTTTATGTAACTACATACCCTCCCAATTAGTTTAGCTGGAGTTACTTGTAATTCATTGTAATGTGGTTTATAGTGAATAAACTGAAAAAGAAGGTGGGAATTAAATGCAGTAATTCTTGATGTCAGTGTTACGAGTAATTATTAAAAACAAAAAATTATATTTATTTTTTTATTTGGTGAGGTTTATTTATTTGTTTTTTGATGTAATACTTTAAAGAATTAAAATTCCTATCTCCAAGCTCACAGATAAACTTGGTTTTCTAAGGTTTCATAAGCCAATCATCATCAAGAATGTTCAGACATATGATGCTTTTAGTTGTAGATGTTTTACATGTGATCTACAGTATGAGTAATAATCACATGTATAAAACAAGTAAAGGTCTACTGTACTTTTACAAGCCTTAATAGGCTGTAATTGACTTTCTCAGCTAAGTTTATTACCATTTATTAGTTATTTAATGGGATTACGAGATTGCTTGATAAGAAACTTTCTACATAAGATTTAATAAGGTTACTTTCTAATGGTCTCAGAATTCCAATCATGTAAATGGGAAGATTTTACCTGTCGGAAACAGCAAGGCTGGTTGATTTGGATCATTCTCAGTGGAAACTTTTACAGTGTGGATGCTGAGCTTGTCGTTCTTCTGCAGGAGAGTGAATATCCAGGGGTGGTCATCGGCATCTTTATTCAGCAGCCAACTCCCTTTGTAACGGTCTTCTTTGAGCGCCTTCTCCGCCTCCAGTACCCCAAAAATCGCCTTAAACTCTTCATTTACAACCAGGTGAGATGTTATTCCTCATCATTTCAATTCATATGTTTTAAATATGTTTATGTGAATCAAACCATGTAGGTTCGTTCACGTTCACTAAAGTGATATATGGGTGTAAATTTGGGTGTTGCCAAATATTTTATTCTGTCATTATTAAAAAAAAAAACCTCCAATGCATTTCCGTTTTAAAATGAACCACTTTACATCAAAGTATTATTATTTTCTTTTCTTAAATCGAATTTTTTCTTAATCTGTTGTCTCCATTATAATTGATTTTTTTTTACAATCTTTTCCAGGAGCCTCATCATGACCAGCATGTCCACGCTTTTCTACAGAATCATGAGGCGGAGTATCAGGCTGTGAAGCTGATTGGGCCCGATGAGGGTGTTGACCATGTTACGTCACACAATATAGGCTTGTGAGTTTTGTTTAAATGCCAATGACATTCATGAAAGCAAGGTGTAAATTCAGATCAGGCTAACATACCAGACCATGTCTTGTTTGACTTGTGCGTCATGCCTGGAATATGAAGGTAATTATTATCCCTTTTTCTGGAATAAGACTGTAACTGTCTTTGTTGTTTTTTTTCCTCACAGTGATATGTGTCGGGAA
This sequence comes from Ameiurus melas, assembly GCA_012411365.1. Lineage (NCBI taxonomy): Eukaryota > Metazoa > Chordata > Actinopteri > Siluriformes > Ictaluridae > Ameiurus > Ameiurus melas. The sequence continues at coordinate 7,684,247 of CM022780.1, read as the reverse complement.
GACACTGACTGCGATTACTTCTTTAATTTGGATGCAGATGTGGTTTTGAAAAACGAAGACACGCTTAAGATACTAATTGAGTTAAACAAGTATGTGAGACCTTTTTGTTTGCGATTTTAAAAATTGAGTTGAATATGGAAATATTCATATAAATAAAAATATGAATAAGTACATTATACACTTCTCTACAACAGGATTTATTGTTACCTCCCGTAAGGTTGTGGAAGTGTAGCGGCAACTTTCACACCTAAAGTGCATAGTCACCATTACTAAACCCGATGCCACTCCTTGTTGTCATTTTTTTAAATCACCGTCTCATTCCTTACTCCACAGGCCATTCATATCACCGATGATGAGCAAGCCTGGCCGGCTGTGGTCTAATTTCTGGGGAGCTCTTAGTGCTGATGGCTACTACGCCAGGGCTGAGGATTATGTGGATATCGTTCAGGGACGCAGAGTGTGAGTCTGTCTTAAGCATTTTTAAAATTTTATTTACCCAACATGCACGGATGGATATAATTTCTTGATGGTAAAGAGAGATCAGTGGTGAACTATGTTAATAGCTTGTCCAGCATATATAGGGAGCATAGACTGAGTTTGGCATACTGTAATATATATATTTTTTGCGTTATCCCCAGGGGTATCTGGAATGTTCCATATGTGTCTCAGGTGTACCTGCTGAGAGAGGACATTCTGAAAAACGAACTGAAGGCTCCTAATCTCTACCAGTCAGCAACCCTTGACCCAGATATGGCCTTCTGTGCTAGAGTGCGGGACCAGGTCGGTACACTGATGGTTTTTCTTCAACAACATCCATTCCGAAAACCACTGCATAGAGGTGATTTTGCAGAATAGCTCCGGTTAATGTTCACATCGAATAACAGAAGGGGAATAAATGCAATCGCAGACCTTGATTACATTTATTCATTTAGCAGACGCTTTTATCCAAAGTGACTTACAAATGAGGGAATACAAGCAAAGCGATACATCAAGCAGAGAACTATGCAAGTAGTATACAAATCTTTAATTGAGTTCAAAAGAAGCAAAGTGCGCAGAATAGAGGTGTAAGAGCCAGAGTAAGATGGGTTTGTTTTTTTGTTTTTTTAGGGGTTTGTTACGTGTTCACGGAAGAGGTGGGTCTTTAGATGTTTTTTGAAGATAGTGACTGATTCTGCTGTCCAGATTGAAGTTGGAAGTTCATTCAACCACTGAGGGACAGATAGTTTGAAGGTTCTGGAAAGGGACCTTGAGCCTCGATGAGAAGGCACTACTAAGCGTTGGTCATAAATCTATTGCAGATTGCGTGAGGGGAATGTAAGCCTTCAGGAGAGTGTTGAGGTAGGGGGGTGCTCTTCCAGACATTGCATTATGGCAATGTAGCTGTTGGTGCTAGCTGGGCTGGTTTGAGTATTTCAGAAACTGCTGATCTCCTGGAATTTTCATACACAGTAGTTCTTAGAATTTACACAGAATGGTGCGAAAAACAAAAAAACACCCAGCGACTGGCAGTTCTGTGGCATTCTATGGTTCTATGGGTGGAAACAACTTATTGATGAGGTCAGAGGAGAATGACCAGACTGCTTTTGAGCTGACAGGAAGTCTACGGTAACTCAAATAACCCCTTTTATTTACAACTGTGCTGAACAGAAAAGCATCTCGGAACACACAACACATTAAAACTTGAGGGAGATGGGGTATAGCAGCAGAAGACCACATCAGGCCCTTCTCTTGTAGGGTTAATTTGTAATTAAAAACAAAAACCAAACAAACCCACTTTTATTTGGAGCACTAAACAGATACACAATTGTGGCAATGCATTACACACATGCATTGAAGGTATGGAAATAGTAATAGTATGTAGGAAGAATGAATTAGTTTGCACACATTTTTTTATATGAGCAAAATAATTACGTGTGAGTGCAGATCCTGCTATTGATTACTCTTTATTTTTGGCAATAAACTAACCCATCATGAAATATGGCATAACCATGTATGTACAGTTGACATACTGGGTATACAATACTTTTAGGTCTTGTGTAGATAATTGTGAAAGATGATACCCATCATATGTAGTCCGATTCTTCTTTTTCCTTTAAGGGAGTCTTCATGTTTGTAACAAATATGCATACGTTTGGCCGAATCCTGAATGCAGAAAACTACAGGACAGATCATCTTCATAACGATCTCTGGCAGATCTTTGAAAACCCTGTGGTACGTGGAAATCTTAGATATCCTTAATAGCACATTGCTGTGTTGCTTATGTGTTTAACTTTTACTAACATTTTTTCTTTACTTTATTTATTTGCCTCCACGTGATTTCTTTACAGGACTGGGAAGAGCGATACATTCATCCAAATTACTCCAGAATTATGAAAGACAACATAGTGGAAAATGTAAGTATCGGAGACTGAAGATTGTTGACGACTGGGGATGTTTTTATTGTACATTTGAGGGTTTTTTTTTTAAAAGTTGGATTATAAAGATTACCTTCCTTACTCATTAACATGTTTGTCTATCATACAGCCGTGCCCCGATGTATACTGGTTTCCTATTTTTACGCAAGTGGCCTGTGAACATCTTATTGAAGAAATGGAAAATTTCGGCCAGTGGTCAGGAGGTGCCAATGTGGTATGGAGTTTTTCCCCAGAGATTGTTTGGGAAGAGTTTCTGTTATAGTTGTGAAACTAAACACAAAATTCTGGTGCAGTTAACACATTTTGATGAGTGTACATTTCTAACCTAATTCTTTGTTTTCTTTTTGCAGGACACTCGGATCCAGGGTGGCTACGAGAACGTCCCCACTATTGATATTCACATGAACCAGGTCAACTTTGAAAAAGAGTGGCAAAAGTTCCTCTTGGAATATGTTGCACCAGTGACCGAGAAAATGTTTCCTGGGTATTACACAAAGGTAATGCCTTTTAAACTCACTTTCTCTCTTTTTTTGAATTTTAAATGTTATTTTGTTTAACGTATAGAATATTATTCTTTCAATGCTGAGATCATTTTAATCTTTTTATCTACTGTCTTGAAGTATGACTGCACCATATTGACAAAAATAGAATATTGCCTTGCAGGGTTGCGTTGTGTCGGGATTTAAAGTTGACCTACGTTCATTCCAAAATAAAGAATTTAGGGTTTTTTGGATCACGTCTGTTTATAATATAGATATAGATAGAAAAAATTATATTGTGTAGCCATAAGTGAAAGTGATTAAAATTACGTTCCTGGGCAAAAAACCCAGGTATAATCATGATAATGATTAAAATATTTGAAGTAAAATTCACATGTGTGGGTATACAAAATAAAAATAAAGTATAAGTAAAATGTAAAAAAATTTTTTTTAAAAGCTGTCCACAAGTTTAACCCCAAGGCATTTAAACAAAATCAAAGGGAAACGCTATCCTATACCAAGTTACTGTATCTACAGTATTAGTTTAATTCTTGCCAATTTAATGACCAATTATTTGTTGTTAAGATCATTCAAAGCTTAATATTTTGACCTTTTGGGTTTGGCCCATTTATTTATTTAATTTATGATTTATTTATTTTTTGCCCAGTAGTGTACAGTACATCTGTTGCACTCAAATTATTCAGACAGGTTGACCAAATAATGCAAATGAATTAAATTGTCAAAAGACTGGTAAGTTACTAATGTCACACTACAAGACTTATACAGTCTTCTTCCTGCATATCTTATCCCTGCGTATTCTGCGTTGTCGATCAGTCAGCAGATTTGAGACACTATCACATTATCACATGCTCACGAATCAGAGCATGACGTCAAAACAAACATGGCCGACGACAGTTCATTGCCTTTTCACATGTGACACTGTGCATTCCCCACACGCTATACATGACGTTGACTTGTACATTTTTAGATCGCCGGGGTTAAGATTGGATTTTATACACCCCATACCATGGGATAAGACTAACCTGAGATTGGAACACTTATATTGAGCATTAATTAGGCATAATTTGTAAATAAACCCCTAAAAGCATAAGTTCTGCGAGATTTGTTTCACCCATGTCTTTTTTTCTCATCAGTGTACCTCCTACCTGAACTTTGTAGTGAGGTACAAGCCTGACGAGCAGCCTCTGCTCACCCCACATCATGATGCGTCTACTTTTACTATTAACATAGCTCTCAACAGCAAAGACGTTGATTATCAGGTAAATGAGGCTCGTTTCACAGACGGAGCTGCACTGAAAACACAACGAAAAGGCGACACTCTGGCAGCTGTAACAATGCAGGGGAGCTGGGTTTTTCCTCTGTCTGCTTCCCCTCGCTCTTGTTCGTGAATGCTGCATGACCTCTTTTGCATCTCTCTGTGTGTGTATGTGTCTTGTCTTTCCTTGCAGGCTCAGTTTGACTTGGCGTTTGTAGTTAGGTATAAACCTGATGAACAGCCCTCATTAAGGCCTCATCATGACGCTTCCACTTTTACTGTAAATATTGCCCTCAATCAAGTGGGGATTGATTTTCAGGTGAGTGAGAGCCTGTGTGTGTTCTGGTGTCCGTGTGTCACACGAACTGCATGGGACTTTTTCTGCAGGGGAACTGAACACTGGGATTAATATATCAGTGACGTATTATTACATATTATATATTATATGAATGTATATAATTGATAATGTTTTACACCTTGAAGCCTAGAGTAAAGGAACACATCATGCTGCATGTTTAGGCTGAAAACTGAAAGCATTTCTATGTTGGTGATGTCATTATGCTTTTTTTTTTGCATTAACAAGTGTTTCTTGCATGTAGAGCTAAACTGGATTCAGTTTGCATTGTGGCTTCAGATGATGGACAGACAGTTAAATCACTTCTTTTTACTCTTTCATGTACATAGGTTAAAACATGAACACGTTAAAGGCTCAAGCAACCATGTACTGTTTGTTTGACTTCCTATAGGTCTGCCATTGTAGTATGTATTGTTTAGTGTTTAGACCAGGGGTGTCCAATCTTATCCAGAAAGGGCCAGATCCCTTGTCAGATCGTTTCCAATGGCTCCTGCTTGGCTGGAATGAAAACCTGCACTCACACCGGCCCTTTGCGGATAAGATTGGACACCCCTTGTTTAGACAGTAGGGGGGAGCAGATCAGATTCTGAAGCTTGTGGCCAGAAAAGTGTACAAAAGATATCAGATGCTCAATAGCCCAAAATCAGGGAGTGCAGTGCCGCTATATAAATCATCTTCTGCACTAGTATATTTCTCATTTGAGTGGCAGTGGCAGTCTCACGTATTCATTTCATGTGAATTAATAATGGCTAATATAATAATGGACAGCGTTTAATATGTCAGTAAGCATTGCCATGTGACTAATTATTGTTCCTTTTCATTCAGGGCGGCGGCTGCCGGTTCATCAGGTACGACTGCTCCGTACAGGCTCCGAGGAAAGGCTGGGCCCTTATGCACCCGGGCCGTTTAACACACTACCACGAAGGCCTGCCCACCACGGCGGGTGTCCGATACATCGCTGTCTCATTCGTGGACCCTTAAGTGTAAAATTTGTAAAGGTGTTTAGTCCAAGAAGTCCAGTGTGAGAGTTGAGACAGAACTGTCAGAGACAATCAATATAACAGTGCGTTGATAAAAATAATAATTAAAACTGTGTCTTTCTTTGCCTTGAAAATGTTATAATATACTAACACATCTGTAATAGAAAGGCCAACCTTTGAACGCTGTGTACTTTGAATGCAGATGAGGCCTGTACTCCTTTCATTTGTTTTTATTTATTGATCAAATTTTAAAGCAGTCACATCATTCATGTGGTATGTTTGTTTTTAGTGAGTTGGCCTTGGATAACCAAATTATACACTTGTTTTTCTACTTAACATTTCCCAGGCAAACGGTGCTACTGTTTAGAGAGAAGATAATGTATATTTTGCTTTTCACTACTTTTTTTAAAATTGTCTTTGTTATTTAGTTGTTTTTTATTGACACTCCAATAAAAGTGACTGTTTTCTTTATTATTTTGTTATATTGGGTTAGTGACCATTTTAACACCTTGCATTTACATATACAGCTTAAGAGGAAAAACATCCAGTTTGACCAAGTAAGACCAGCTGACTATGGCTCAAGAAGCGAACCTGAGCACTGTTCAATGAATGCAGAAAATTTACATATTAACTTTTACTTAAATAGGTCAAATTATATACAGGCGCATCTAAAAAAATAAATAATTGAAAATCATGGAAAAGTTTTTTTTTTCTTAATTTAATTCAAAAAGTGGAACTTTCATACATTTTACATTTATTCACTTAGCAAACGCTTTTATCCAAAGCGACTTACAAATAAGCAAAGCGATATATCAAGCAGGGAACAATACAAGTAGTGCTACTATACAAGATCCATTAATTGAATTCATATACTCTAGATTCTAATCTTTTTTTCTAATCAAGATTTTAATCTTGATGATTTCGGTTTACAGCTCGTGTAAATCAAAAATCTAGTACCACAAAATATTAGAATAAAGAATTTATAATACATAAATGTCAACCTCCTGAAAAGTATATTAATTTATGCACTATCCTGGGCAGGTCCCACTGGGCAAAGGCAGCACTACATCCTGAATGTGACTAATATTGCAGATAGAAAATCATTCTGTATGCGACATGCATATATAAAAATTCATTGTATTCGTTGACTAATGCACAAAATACAGCAACTGAAAGGTGTCTAAGGGAAAATCAGTGCTAGAAATTAAATATATTATTCACTCATCCAATTCAGTTCAGCGACATCCTAAAATGGGCTCATATATATGTGTTATATAATGTGTCATAAAGAATAGCTATAAGAATTATCTAAAGAAGTCCAATTTATAATACATAAAGCCCCTGTCAACTTGTTTTTAGAATAAGCTTATTATTATCTGTAGCTTCTTTGTTGAATTTCCTACCAAATGCAAAATAACATAAAAGTGCTGAAGTTTTGTGGAAGTTCTGCTCTATCTTTACTATCACTTACTAGCTATTAGTGTCGCAAATAACCGGCTTGAGTATTTGTTGGTTTTTCCAGATGAGTATCTGAATATTCAGGCTTAAAATCATTCTTAAAAACAAAAAGTCATTTTTTATTGCAGCTCAAAATATGTCCAGTAGGTGGCAATGATGAGTTAATAGTGTATGCTTGCATCTTAAATTGTAGTATAAATAAAGAAATAAAGAAATACCATTGTTTGAAACACACCCGTGAATCAGGATAGCATTCTTTTCAGCAGCTCATTGGCTACACGATGGTCCAGTGAGTTCCCCAGCCACCAATATACAGCTTGCACAATGAATGGGGGAAGGAGCTTCTCTTCGGCACAGACTCTCATTGGAGTTTGAAGCCTATAGACAGGACATGGAAGCTCCTATTGGTTCAAATGAGGTGTCATTCAATAGGTCACAGCCTGGGGGCCATCTTGAGCTCAAGCAATTAGGTGTGTTCAGTCGCATGCTGAGGAGATAAGAAGAACATTGTGGTCTTCTGAGATAATTTGGAATGATGCAGGAGTAGTTAGTGTGTATTTATTGATGTAAAATGTGTTTTGGACTAAAATGTTTTATATAATTGGATTGTTTGGACCTTTGCCAGCATAACAAGACTGGTTTTGTCAGGATGTTATGGATCAGTGGACAGCTATCTGTCTTCATATGTGTGTTGGCTCCGTTGGTGTTCCTTTGTTTGTATGCTGGTTTTCTGACAAAGACATTGATTGTAGCTGCTGTTGTGATCTTTAAATGGCTCATATAAAGTGAATGGTATATTGCATGAGTACATACATACTACGTACAGCTGTGTAAATGGCAAAGTTCTCCTAATGTTGCAAAAAAGAATGTTAAAATTTCCACTGGCCCGGACGATCACGTTCTTACAGTCTTGACAAGCAACAGTCACAAAAAACTATTAAAAATCACACAGCGGGCTTTATGATGGCATTTTCTAATGTTTAAAAAAAAAGTACCTTCACTGTCTGTATATCTTCTAAATTCCACTGATGTTTGCATTAATGCTCTAACATAGTACTTCATTTTAGTTTTCAAGTCATAAATACTGTTAGATTTATAAAAAAAAATAAGCTTACAAATTTATGAAGAAATGATCTATTCTTTATGCTTAGTAGTTTGTCTCTTTCCCTTCATATTTAAAGTATTGCACTGCAATACATAATGACTATATCTATAGTCTATATTGGTTCAATAGGAGGGGGAAAGCCTGTCCATGGCATCCGTAACAAAGGAATAAGAGATGGTCCAGATGACCTTTCATTCTTTAATTTTTTTGGTGTTTATCTTAGTTAAAGTTTAATTAATATGGACTTAAGTAAAAATATACGAATATTAATACAGATGTTGTATAAATAAAAAGGTCAGATCATATTTGTTTCAAATGCTTTTTATTTATTCTGAAAGGTGGCAGGAGGAGGGGGGCCTCCAACATAGATTTTGCCCAGTGCCTCCAAATGTCTAGATGTCCGGCCCTGTAAGCATATAAATATATATTATAAAAAAGAGAACAAACCACATGTCAGCATAGCATTATTCCCTTCACAGTTTTCTTTTTTCTTTTTTTTTTTCTTTTTTTTTTAGTTTTGGCAGCTATATTTTATATGAACCAATGTAATGAAGCTAAGCTTATATAAAGCAATAAATTATATATATATATATATATATATATATATTAGTATCTCATAAAAGTGAGTACACCCCTCACATTTGTGTAAATATTTGATGATATCTTTTCATGTGACAACACTGAAGAAATGACACTTTGCTACAATGTAAAGTAGTGAGTGTACAGCTTGTGAAACAGTGTAAATTTGCTGTTCCCTCAAAATAACTCAACACACAGCCATTAATGTCTAAACCGCTGGCAACAAAAGTGAGTACACCAATAAGTGAAAATGTCCAAATTGGGCCCAAAGTGTCAATATTTTGTGTAGCCACCATTATGGAACAACCTCCACATGGAAGGGGTGAAGGTATCAGAAACCACCATTTGAAGAACACCTCAAAATTAGAACTATAGAAGCCATAACATAAGATGCAAACCACTCATCAGCAGTAAGAATTGGAAGACCAGAATGAAATTCACAAAGAAATACAGAGATGATTGCAAATCATTTGATGCTGCAAATGTTCTGGAACCTGTACTTATCTCTACCAAAGTGATGGGAAGGCCAAAGTGTGGGGAAAGAAAGGATCTGCTCATGATCAAAAACATCAAAAAGCTCATCAGTCAAGCCTGGTGGAGGTAGTGTCATGGTTTGGGCTTGCATGGCTGCTTCTGGAATGGGCTCTAAAAAAACATTCTGTCTTCCAGTCTACGGAGAAATGCATCCAATCTAATTAGCAGGAACTTCATCATGCAGCAAGACAATGACCCAATAAGCACTGCCGACTCAACAAAGGACTTCATCAGGGAAAAAAAGTTTTTAGACTGTCCAAGTCAATCAACAGACCTCAATCCAGTTGAGCATGCTTTTTTTCGAACATCCTGAAGAGAAGACAGAAGGGAGAAATCCTCTAAAACCAATTACTGAAAGATACAAGCCTGGGAAAGCAATACAAAAGACGAATGCAACAGTTTGGTTACGGTAGTGGGTCACCAGCTTGATGCAGGTATTGCAAGTAGGGGATATGCATCCAAATATTAAGTGTTATTTACTTTCATTTACTTTAAACGGTCATGAAAACTCCCTCTTTCAGCTCAAGTCTACCTCTCAATGTTTCTGAAAAATGCAACTTAAATTGGTGTGGATTGCCATTGCCACTGGCTGTGACATGTGACACTATGATATTTTAAACCTGGAAGATGAAAAGACTGAGAGAGAGAAAAAAGTGCAAAATTAACCAGTTTTCTCCTACAATTAAAATCAGCAAATGTAGATTAGTGTTTCATGACGATTTAAAACTATCTGTTCCTATACTTTTGATCACCTAAACATTTTTGGTCTGCCACCAAAGGTGCCATGTTCTAAATTGTTGACACATTTAGATATAATATCAGGAAATGAAAACTGAAATTCTGATCCATCATCTCATTCGTCTTTTTAAAACCCAAATGTCTTTAGTGCATATAGCAACAACAAATGAATTGATTACTCACTATCAGCTAAAATGCACTTGTAGGACACAGTGAGATATTTAAGAGTCCCATAGCAAGGATCTGTAAAGATGGTGTAGTCAGCTGTTACAGTGCATTTCCTCTGTCCATTACACCTTTAAATGAAAGTAAGATGTTAACATGGCATCTCTGACCAATGAACACCTATGCATCTTCTTTCAAGTAAAAGAAACAACAATTTACAGTGCGGACACAGTTGAGAATGTGTTCAGAGCGTAGCAGTTGGTGTTCTGGGTCAAAACACTGGGGAGTCCATTTGAACAGGTTCTAGATTCAGCACGTCCGTAGTTCGCATTTATGATCTGAATAGAATCATCTCCTGCATACAGGTACACACAAGTAAACACACAGGTAAAGCTGCTGTAATAAAACACTTAGCAGCCCAACCATAAAGAAGTATAGTTCTTACCGCAGTCCAATGTGCTGTAGCCATACTCACAAATCACAGAATACCCTAGAGAAAGGAGACAAAAATGCATGCAGTCAGGTGATAAGTAAGGAATAACACACTCCAAATCATGCTGTTAAATGTGATGTGGAATGACATGCAAGAAGATTGCGACTTCCCCCTGACACACACACACACACACACACACTATTTGAAGCGTCTGCTGCTCAAGTCCCTGAGTGTAAGCTGTTAATATAGAAACAACAGCTTATTAGAATGAGTGCAGCTGGAACTAAATCCTGAGCCATGCTGCTATACACAAGTAATGCACATCTTCTGGCCAATCAGATTTGAACATTCAGCCATCTGTGGCATAAACTGGTATGGCAATAATCCACAGGAAATGGTTCTGAAATTGTTACAAGGATACAAAAATAACAAAAAAATTCAAAATGCCACATGGTGCTAATTTTGTTTAACCATAGCATCTGTGTTTTAAAGAAACAACTATACAGGACAAAGGTTTTCCTAACTGAATAGTTAAATAATTGTATATACTGTCTTCAATGCTTGCAATGTTCGAAATTCGTCAGTTCTTGCTGTGAGATGTTACCCCACGCTTCCACAAAGGCATTTGCACGTTCTCAATTACGTCTGGGAGGACACATGGTTACATGTAATTTTCCACTGCAAGGACGATCAGCTGTCCTTCCTGTCTCCCTGTAGCACTGTCTTAGGCGTCTTACATAACAGACATTGCAGGAAGAAAAACGAAATAAAGAATGAACAAAGGAAGGAAGAAAGAACAAGAAATGAATGAATGAACACAGGAAGGAAGACAGACTGAATGAACACAGCAAAGAAAGGAAAATATTTTTTTCTTAAGAAATGCAGTGACAGAAATGGCAGAATGAGAAAAAGAAAATCCACCAGCCATGAGCATTCCTTTGCTTGACTGACATGAAACAGTTCTTGAATGTGAACTTAGAACAAACATGTCAAAGAGCACATTACCATCACCCCTCTAATGTTTTGCATACTTAGCAGCAGACATTTGCAGAGTTGACTTGGTTACTGTGAGTATTTCAATATCGGTTCAAGATCAGTGTGTTAGTAGTGAACATTACTTACGGCCATAGATACATTCATAAGTGGTGTTGTAGTACTTGTAGGTTCCAAAACATGGGTCAGGGTTGCCAAGTAAATCCGTCTTTAAGTCACAATCTTTTAGTCCATTGCATCTGTTTGCGATAAACAGACCAAATGCTCTCACCTGCGTAATGGTGTTGGGTCATGTGAATTCAAAATTTGGAATAAATAGTAAACATCTGTTCATGTAGAAATCCTTTCTTTCTCTCTCTCTCTCTCTCTCTCTCTCTCTCTCTCTCTCTCTCTACACACACACACAATAGTGGCAAGAGAGTTTGTGAACCTTTTTTTAATTTCATAATTTTCTGCATAAAATTGTAATAAAATGTGATCTGATCTAAGTCAAGTGTTTTGGCAAATATAATGTACCTAAAATAATGACACAAAAAATTGTTCTGATCTTTCATGTCTTTATTGAGAACAACCAAAAAAAAAAACCTCATAGTGCTTGCGGAAATAGTATATGAACCCTTGAGTTAATGACCTTAAAAAAGCTAGTTGAAGTCAGGTTTTTGCACACCTGGAGGTTTTGCAGGTTTTGCACACCTTGTTAAGAAAGTGAGTTTGGAGGTGTGGACTACAGATACTTTCACTGATAAAAACCCCTCAAACTTTTGGAGTTTGCTCTGCACAAGAAGTATACGCTTATGTGAGCCATGCCTCACCAAAAAGAGCTTTCAGAGGATCTACGATCAAGAATTGTTGATTTACATAAAGCTGGCATTGTTACAAAGTGATTTCAAAGACTGTAGAAATTCACCAGTCTACAGTTAGGCAAACAAGACCACATTGACACTCCACAGTGGTATTGGCAAAATGTGGACTGATGAAACTAAGATTGAATTATTTGGAAAAACCACACAGCACTACATCTGGCGTAGAAAGGGCACGGCATATCATCATGAAAACATCATCCCAAATTGGCTTCTTTAGCAAGGCAGTGGTTGATTTTTAGGTGTATTAGGGGTCGTTATCATGCTGGAATACTGCATACTGATCATGCTCTGCTTCAGTATGTCACAATACATGTTAGCATTCATGGTTTCCTCAATGAACTGTAGCTCTTCAGTGCTGGCAGCACTCACGCAGCCCCAGACGATGACGCTCCCACCACCATGCTTGACCGTAGGCAAGAGACCCTTGTCTTTGTACTCCTCACCTGGTTGCCACCACACACGCTTGACAGCATATGAACCAAATAAGTTTATCTTGGTCTCATCAGAGACCAAGGTTCCAGTAATCCATGTCCTTAGTCTACTTGTCTTCAGCAAACTGTTTGCGGGCTTTCTTGTGCATCATCTTTAGAAGAGGCTTCCTTCTGGACTGTGCTGCAGCTCAGTATCAGGGTATTGTCAGTCTTCTTATAGCCTAGGCCATCTTTATGTAGAGCAGCAACTCTTTTTTTCAGATCCTCAGAGAGTTCTTTGCCATGAGGTGCCATGTTGAACTTCCAGTGACCAGTATTAGGGAGTATGAGAGCGATGGCACCAAATTTAACACACCTGCTCCCCATTCACACCTGAGACCTTGTAACACTAACAAGTCACATGACACCGGGGTAGAAAATGGCTATTTTGGCCCAATTTGGACATTTTCACTTAGGGGTGTACTTACTTTTGTTGACATTAATGGCTGTGTGTTGGGTTATTTTGAGGGGACTGTAAATTTACACTGTTATACAAGTTGTACACTCACTACTTTACATTGTAGCAAAGTGTCATTTCTTCAGTGTTGTCACATGAAAAGATATAATCAAATATTTACAAAAATGTGAGGGGTGTACTCACTTTTGTGAGATACTATATATATATATATATATATCGTCCCATAAATCTAATATCTAATACAATCTAGTGTGTATTGTAAGCCAAGAAACACTGTACCTATTTGCGATTGTGGAAATCCTCAAGGCACAGTTGGTATTTGCAACCTGAGAAGCTGGACGACCAGCACTACAAGTGTGGCGGTCTGTACGGCCATATACAGATGACTTCACCTTTATCAGTCCAGTGGCTGAATATATATATATTAAATGCTTTATAGTTAGCAAAAATTTATATTTACATATTCTAACTGCAGAATTTGTCTTTTCATATAAAAGACTGTTTATTTTCCCATAGTAATAATGTTTTCTTACATCTATCAGAGGATTATTATATGCTATTAAAGAATATAGGACATTGAAGCTTACCACAAGTCAGGTGTTGGATATTACCATAGCAGGTAATTATATTCTCTGAAAGAATACATTATTCACACAGATATTTGAGCATGTAAGCTTAAAACATTCACTCAGGTTCTCTGTAAAACATTATCACATGTTAAGTTATTTAAAATATTGCTGTTTGACTGCTTTAAAAGATTACCTCCAAAAACAAGCAAATCAGGTGATTCAATAAGTACTATAAAGCAAAACACAGATACATTACTATTAAAAGAACATAAATTCCACTAACTTTACTCTTTCTCCTGTTGGCAAGAGGTATTATTTGAGGTATTATTTACTATGGAAAAGTATGGATGAAACTTACAGGTGAGTAGAGTGAACTTCAGGAGGAGCATCATGATGCTGTATATGTTGAGGTTGAAACTAAAATTTCAAGTGCTGCACTACTGGAAATGACCTATTTATAACAAGTACCAGGAAATAACTTGTGACCTAAACCAATACACTAGAAACCTTGGTCAAAATGTCCAAATTTCGATGGTTGTTCATTTGGAGTGCAATAAGCACCCTATGGTGATGTATACTAATTTACTAGTTATCTTTTGATAACTCCAAAAGGGTTCCAAACTAGAAAACTTTAAGAGGCTGTGTTGTTTAATGATGGCATAAAATGTGTTGTGTGTTGTTTGGTGCTGTTTTTTGTTCATCTGTAGGTTAGTTTACGTTCATTTATATTCATGATTTTCATAATGTCAGTATTTATTCTTCAGCCTCATTTATTTCCCTCAATTAAGCAGTAGTGAGGCCAACAATATGTCAGGCATACTGCTATGCTGTAGTTAATAGTTGCGAGTTGTGAATGTGAGCAAAAGTGACATATTAAAGAGACAGGCTCAAGTCTTTTTCTTGCCAATGGTATATTCATATACCATGCCAAAACTGAAGAGTGTACTTTATTGTTACATTCTAATCGTTGGTCCTGCTCGGTAAAATGACTTCAGTCTTCTTGGCTGTGACATCAATGGTGATTATAGAGTGAATGTAGAGTTCAGTAGTGATTGTGCTTAACATCTAGCCATGGGATTGAGTAGGTTTGTTTGGAGATCTCAGAGCAAGTCTTATGACTATATGTGCACAGATTTCAGCAAGGAATCTTGCCTAAGGTCCAGACCCTAGCTTGTTTTTAGATCACGGAGAAAGCCTGTTCCATCTTTAACCAATCACACATTTCCTATTTGTCCTCATCCAATCCCAAGTCTCAATACATAACAAGTATCCTTGTTATGTATCTCCAAGGAGTCTTGGGTTTTATAGTTTAATGCTGCCCTAATCTTTTCCTTATCTCTTGTCTCTGTCTATTGTCTTGCAACATTATTTGCATCATCATTTTTGACAGTTATACTGTAGTATACTGTACTGTATTATCTTTCCTAACAGTTACTTCCTTATCTACTTTTGATCTATTTCAACATTGGATGAGCAACAAACTTTTCTCTTGTCATGGGTGAGTGAGCATTCTAACACTTATCTGAATGGTCCAATTGTTCTTCTTTTAGTTATCTATCCGTTTCAGCCAGCTCCTCTATCTTTGCTCTTTTCCGACCCTTTGTAGGGTCAGACTTGTGCTTGTAACTTTTTCTATCTTTTATGCGTTTTTCTAAGACACATGGTCAAACATCAATCCTGGGCCTTCCAAGGCAAAAGTGAAGCTTCCAAGATGGTTGATAGTCCACACAAACCCACTCTCACATTTTCCCCAGACGACCTCAATGCATGAAGTCTTCACAATGGCCTTTGTTTTAATAAAGAACCATGTGCCCAATACACATACTGCGTAACTTTATTCTGTAAAAAGCAAAGAGTAATGTTTCTTTTTTGTTAATGTTAATATTCTTTTGGATATATTATGTTAAAACCCCAAATTCAAACTGAAGCAAGGTCTATTCACAGAATTTTTTTAACATTCCAAGTGTGATATTACAATGAAATTCACACCAAACTTGAACTAGTTGCAGAGGGTTATGTACGTTGCAGGAAAATTACATTACATTACGCATTCATTCAGCATGAAATTATCACACAATAATTTTTGGTTTTGCGGTGTAACTTATTGGCCATGAACTGGTGTGAGGTCTAAGGGGTTGAGATTAAGGCATGTTGTTGTTTATAGCTGAATTGTAAAAGGCATATTGGAGGCAAAGTTACAAACACTTCATCTGTCATATGGGTGAGGGCCAGAAGCTATTGTTCTGATGACAGGACTTGGAGAACACAGGAGTCTTAACATGCATGCCAATGAGTGTTGTAGATTGTAAAGGGTTGCTTGTAACACATAAAAGGTTTAGTAGGAAAAGAGTCTCATTACCTTGAGAATTACCATGACTTGACTGTGTTACCGAGGCTGTATTCCAGGTGCACTTACAATATTTGTACAGTGGTCTGAGTCTGGCGCCAGGCTGTAATTTTTATTTATTTTTTTTAACTGTCAGTATTATATTTGTGATTATTAGGGTTGTATGACAACCTTGGACTGTTAACCTATTTTCTGTCTTTAGATTACCTTTTGCTCCTGTCTGCTTGAGCACAGTGTTTGAAATTTTTATTGGACTTCTTACTCACCATTTGACACAGGAGTACGCAATTTTCAGGTACTTCTAGGTGCCATAGCATGGGTCAGAGTATAAAATATTTATAGCAGGCACCTGACCAGCTTTGTTATAAAATAATGTGTTTTTTTTCCGTATGCGTTGTCTCCATAGATATCAGTAATACATGCTGATTTTAATTAAAATAGTTAATTTTATAGCCAAAAGCACATTTTGTTAAATAAATACAAACACTACATTTCAAAATGCAAAGAAACAAACAAAACATTTCAATGTACACCAACTTTATCAAACACTGCAAATCGGATTCAAAATCAAATCATTCAGTCAAAACACTAGCACTAGTTTTCTATCCAACAGGAACATATAGGCAATCATAACACAATGACTAAAAATACTAACTGTTGGTGGCATTACAAAAACATTGTTACTTGTCATGTTTCGGTTCTACCTGTATAGAACACACAGTATGAAATCCATTTTTTAATTATTCAGTCAGCTGTAAACCACTCTACAGTTTTAGTATGTGTGAATTCACGGTGCATTAGACAGTATGTGTACAAAATTGTATTTAAAAGTGAAGGAGTCATCAGTACTTTTTGTCTTTTTGCCTTGCTGAAAATAAAATTAGTGACTTATTAAACTGTATACTGTGGTTAAAATTGTACCATCCCCACTCCACCCCCCGCCAGATAGTAGACTAATGTGTGTGTAATTTGTTGATTTCTAGACCATCTGCTCATATGACAACCTAGGACTGCTAACATGTATTCTGCATTTAGATTATATTTCACACCATCTGCTTGAGCACTGTTTTTGAAATTTTTATTGGACTTCTTACATCAGATCACTAATTGGACAATCACTGCCTTGGATTAAATGAACTGTCTGAATTTTTAGAAACTCTGCAAATAAACACACACAACCCTCATCCATGTTATGCATTTAGAGGATAGTTTATTGCAGAATCATTAGTAAAGTTAATTTGTTTAGGAGGAAGTGATTACATGTAAAGCAAATAACCAAGTTTCAGGGGGAAAATCATTACATGTATAAGCATTTAATTACAGTGCCTTGCGAAAGTATTCGGCCCCCTTGAACTTTTCAACCTTTTGCCACATTTCAAGCTTCAAACATAAAGATACCATGCCATCATACATAACTAAGTTCCAGTCCTCTCCAGTAAGAATCTACCGTGAGACAGTTTCTCATTGGGTGCCTTGTTGATTCAAAAATCACTTCACAAAATCCTAAACTCGTGTACTACATTCATGGCTATTACACTAAATCATGGATAATTACTGTTTAAAAAATAAAAATATTAATATATGAAAAAATATGAATTCATATACAAACATACAGTATATATATATATATATATATATATATATATATATATATATATATATATATATATATATATATATATATATATATATATATATATATATATATATATATAGTGCTTATAGTATTCGTGCCTTGAACTTTTCAACCTTCACAATTGTGTCCCACTTGTTGGTGATTCTTCACAAAAAATACAAATTTTATATCTTTATGTTTGAAGCCTGAAATGTTGCAAAAGGTTGAAAAGTTGAAGGGGCCGAATACTTCCGCAAGACACTGTATATAACATGCCAATGTAAAGCACACCAACACCAAAACAACACCAAATCTTGTGCACTCAACATCTGCATGTTTTCCATATGTAAAACTTGGTCTCCTTCTTTTTCGGAATGAAGAGAGGCCATTGGGGAAAACTGGAATCCCTCAAGTTATTCTGTCAAGAGTACTAAAAGAACAAAGGAAAAAAGAATAGCACATAAAATATCTTTCCTATTGTATGCACTGTACATGAGATGTAAAAATATATAAATAAATCAATAAAAGGTCAAAACAATGTGCTATAAAGGTTCAGAATATTTGTTTATAAATTATATTAAGTTATTTTGTCAGAAGGGGAAAAAGGGGAAGAAAAAATTGATGTATTACTGTTGTAGCACATAAAATACCATTCACACTGTATGTACTATACTTGAATTGTGAAGTAATTAAGAATACAGATCAAAAAATTATTTAATAAAAGATTCTAAATATTTTGATGTACATGATATGGAACTGCAGTATTTTATATGTTAGATTTTTTGTTTAAAAAAATGAAAGTTCTTATTTCGCATAAGTCACTTACATAATATACATTATATATAATATATATATATATATATATATATATATATATATATATATATACATACATATATATGAGAGAGAGAAAGAGAGAGAGAGAAACTCACAGTTAGGCACAGCGGTATGAAACTTTCAAGTACTTATAGGTGACATAGCAGGGGTCAGAGAAGAAATCATTTTTAGCAGGCACCTTACAGTGGCGCTTTCCATTACATCTGCAAAATAATGTTTTTCATTTGAATTGTCTCCATAGATGTCAGTAATGCATACTAATTTTAACTGTCCTTTGTGATAATGATAAAAATCACACTTCAGGTAAGATTCTGTTACCTCGCTCTAACTTTAGCTGCTGCTTGAGGCGCAGAGCAACGTGTGTTGTAGATTTGTTTGCGGGGTCGTCCTGCAGCACACGTTCGCGAATCAATTCGGCCATAGAAAGCATTGATGACCCTTATACGGCGAGCACCTAAAATGTGAAGAATTTACCACAAGGGAAAAATTTTTTCATAAAAAAAAAAAATTAAAAAAAACAGTAGAAAAACGACCAAAATTGTGGTGAAAAAATTCTAGATCTGTTTTGTAGAACACTCATCATTACTCAGCTTTTCTGGATAATGCATTTATACTAGATGCTAATGGGATTCTGTCTTAAAAGCTATGTTCTATAATATGAGGTGTATAATGTCATATTTATTATGTACTATCTTATACAATATTATACAGTAGGTAGATAATAAGACTGAACAAATAACAAACCACAATTCAGCACAGCAGTATGATGTTCACAGGTAATAATTATTGCTGCAGGAAACAGATTAAAAAAATTTATGCAATTAAACACTTCCTTTTTTTGGTTTAGACAGATATTTTATAAGGACTACCAGAAGCAGGATTTAGAAATACAGCAAACATAATTTTCAAATAATTTCCTTAACATGCTTTTAATCCAAATGTGGAAAGAGAAAGAATGAAAATATTTAGTATGAGGAAAATGGACATGAAAGAAGAGAGAAAGACAGAACAAGTAGAACTTGCTGCCAACTGCTCAACAGGGATGCCTCTCCTTCCAACAAGTCTAGTCCGTCTTATTATAAATGATATGTCTCAAATACCCATAAAATATACTTCAAAGGAGAATGATTGAATGAATGAATGAATGAATGAATGCCTTTATTGTCACTACACACATGCACAGTGAAATTAAAAGCCACTCCTAAATTTCTTGCCAGGATATACATAAAATGAATAAAATAAATAAATAAATGAATAAAATAAATATAAACAAGTAAAAAATAAAAAAAAAAAATAGAATATAGAGAAAAGCTGTTGGCAAAAAACTATATCAGACATTTGACCTGGCTGTGACCTTGATCCTGTTGTGATGAATTATAATCAGTTTACCTGCTGCTTACAATGAATTCCTTCGAAATCATTTAAACATTATTATAATAATTTAAACACTCATTCTCGGGATATTGTTCTAATAAGAATCCCGGATGGAATCGGTTGATCCATAAATTCTGCACATAAACACACACACAGGTTGAAGTTGTAGCCAATCCTGAACCTGTGACATGTGCATTCTGAGATATTTTTCTGCTGAACACAGTTGTTAAGAGTGGTTCTTTGAGTTAATGTAGCCTTTTTATCAGCTCAAACCAGTCTGGCCATTTATGTCCTCCCTCAAAAGTGATGGACCACTGTATGTCTTTTTTTGTGTGTGTGCTACCATTCTGTGTAAACTCTAGATATTGTTGTGTAAGAAAATCCCTGAAGATCAGCAGTTTCAGAGGTTGTGGTGCCAGCAACCATACCATGGTCAACGTGACTGAGATCACATTTTTCCCCCATTCTGATGTATGATGCATTACACTGCGGCAACATGATTTGGTTTGCATAGTTAAATTAATAATCAAGTGAACAGGAGTTCCTTATAAAGTCAGTTTGTGTAAAAAAAATAGTAAATAATAATAATAATTCACATTCACTTTATGATTAGCAACAGTTTATATTTATACATTTAACATGATGAAATTCAAGTACAGATTTATAACTACAGAAAACAAATGAATATCCTTTCCCTAGAATTTCACATTTTATCACAGTATTAAAATGTCAAGTCCCCTATCATAAGAAAATGTTTGCATATAGCTATCATATAATTATTATTATATGTTGATAGAGAAGGTGGGTGATTTAAACTTACGTCACGTGCGCGCATTACCAGAGCAGGGCAAATTTTCTGAAAGAATAGATTATTCAAATAGATATTTTAAGCAAGTAAACCTGAATGATGTATTTAGACCCATGAGAAGCCATTATAATGTTATTAATTAATGTTTCAAATGTTGGTGTTTGACTGCGTTCAGAATTTACCTCCAGACACATGCAGGTCAGGAACCACAATAAGTACTGTAAAGAAGAACACTATAACTTACTATCAAAAGAGCATAAATTCTGTTCTTTGTTTACTCTTTCCTCTGTTAAGATATAAGACATATGATGTAGCTTAACACACCCAAGGATTTCATAAGGAAAAGCATGGAAGAAACTTACAGGTGAGCAGTGTGAGCTTCAAGAGCATCATGATGCTAGATGCGTCAACGTTGAAGTTGAAACTTCAAGTGCTGCACCATGGGAACAGATCGCTTTATACAATTTATACATATAGTAAATGCAGTAAAAGTTTAACATTTTAGTAAAAGGCGTTACAACATACTGGTAAGTCAGTGCAATAAATATTCCTTAACCTTTTAGTCACCTACGTTAAACATGAACAGGTTACCAACACAAAATCTTTTTACGATATCCATTTCAGATTGTTTATTTTGGGATCCCAAGATTTAACAATACTTGGAAATATACTTAACAAATGCTGTCCTGGTATTTTTGCTTGTTATGATGGTGGACGCTATACTTATACAAAGATATAAGCTATTCATTTGTATTAAATTCCACACAGGTAGAAGCATACAATCACTAAGATGGATTTAACATGGTAAACAGAATAAAATACTTACATATAAATTGTCAACACTGGTGGAATGAGTTTCCCTCTGCAGATGTTAAGACTGCACTAACACAGTCTGGTGCAAATATATATATATATATATATATATATATACTTAACCTCAGCTTCACCTCCAATTCACCCTGATTGCACATGTATTAGTTAATACACAGAGTTACACCCACAAGACTCTTAGTTATTCCTCATTCGGTATTCTTGCACTATTCCTGCTATTGCACATATAATTAGTTATTGCAGATATTCCTAATTGTATCACATAATAGTTATTGCACATACAGTGGTTACTGCACATACTGCTCAGTTGTATCACATAGTTAGTGCACATATACTGATAAGAGCAATGTACTGGTAGAAAGCTTACTAAACGGAGGAAAACTCTATTCTACACCTGCTGAAACAAATACCCCAACACAAAAATTTGTATCATCATTGATGACCTTGGATGTGCTGTATATAGATCTCATCACAGTCATTTGTTTAATGTAATGTTCAACTGCATGGCAGCACACAACGCTCTATCCAGGTGTCGGTTCTTTAAAGTCTTGCAACATCATTTTTAACAGTTATACTGTAGGATCTATTATCTTTTCTATCAGTTACTTCTTTATCTACTTTTGATCTATTTCTACATTGGATGAGCAACAGACTTTTCTCTTGTCATGGGTGAGTGAGCATTCTAACACTTATCTGCATGGTACAATTGTTCTTCTTTTAGTTATCTATCCGTTTCAGCCAGCTCCTCTATCTTTGCTTTTTTCTGACCCTTTTTAAGGTCAGACTTGTGCTTGTAACTTATTCTATATTTTATGCTTTTTTTTTTTTTTGGGGTGTTTCCCCTTTCTTTTGGTTTTGGCTTGGTTGATTGTTGGGGGGGGAAGACGACCACGGTGGCTTGGTGGCTTAGCATGTTCGTCTCACACCTCCAGGGTCCGGGGTTCGATTCGCGCCGGGGCCATGTGTGTGTGGAGTTTGCATGTTTTCCCCGTGCTGCAGGGGTTTCCTCCGGGTTCTCCGGTTTCCTCCCCCAGTCCAAAGACATGCATGGTAGGTTGATTGGCGTGTCTAAAGTGTACGTAGTGTATGAATGGGTGTGTGAGTGTGTATGTGATTGTGCCCTACGATGGACTGGCACCCTGTCCAGGGTGTACCCCGCCTTGTGCCCGATGCCCCCTGGAATAGGCTCCAGGTTCCCCGTGACCCTGAAGAAGGAATAAGCAGTAGAAGATGGATGGACGGGCGGATGGATGGATGTTTGTTGGGGTTGTTGGGTGGGTGTTATGTAAAATGTAAATATTCAATAAAAAATTCTATGATCAAATTACAGGTTTAAAAATGATTTAATAAAAGTAAATATTTTTTATATAAAGGATACAGGACTGCAGTATATTGTGTTGAATGATATTTTTGGTTTAAAATAAAGTAAGTCTGTTACGTGGCAAGACTTGGACAGGAAGTAAGCGCAGGAGGGAAGTCTTTATTTGATACACCAACAGAGGACATGGAACCGAAACACTATTTGAACTAAGGTATGAATGTTCCTTAATCTAAGACATGAACATTCATTAACTAAGTCATAGCCACTCCTTAAACTATGGTAGGGAACACTCATCTAACTTAGGCACGGCATAAACACTCCACTGTGGCATGGCATAAACACTCAACTAGGGCATGACATGAACCCACAACTTGCTTGGCTTGGTGTTGCTTACTGCAACTCTTAAGCTTTGTCTCTCTCTTAGTGCAGTCCTGATTCGTGTGGGTCGATTCTGTTTATTTCCGTGAAGTTCATGTTAATGCCGCGCGACGTGCGCAGGAACACGAGGAGTTTAAATAACTAATCACCAATCTCTTAATTGCTGACAGCTGGCAACACTTGACACAGTGGTAACTTGACGCATCTCAAGCACGTGAACGCTCTGAATCCGCTCGTGCACATTGTCGTTTCAGCGCCCTCTGCTGACGCGATCGTGACAAAGTCACTTTTTGTACTTGTCCCTCGTTATTTCTTTACTTATCTAATTACCTTAAATCATTCAGTCAAAACACTAGCACTAGTTTTCTATCCAACAGGAACATATAGGCAATCATAACACAATGACTAAAAATACTAACTGTTGGTGGCATTACAAAAACAGTGTTACTTGTCATGTTTCAGTTCTATCTGTATAGAACACACAGTATGAAATCCATTTTTTAATTATTCAGTCAGCTGTAAACCACTCTACAGTTTTAGTATGTGTGAATTCACGGTGCATTAGACAGTATGTGTACAAAATAGTATTTAAAAGTGAAGGAGTCATCAGTACTTTATAGAATGTACAACTGAGGGGGGAAAAAACAGTAAGTGACAATTGCTGCAGTAAAGGCTTTACTAGCAATATGAAATTGATGTCAGTGATCAACAAAACAAAAGAAAAAAGACAAACATACATGGCCTTTGGTTCAAGGTATGCAAAATACAAATCAAACTGCCTGGAAAATGTACAATCCTGTTCTAATCTGTACGTTCTGCATTTGGCCACATGTTCGCGTCCATATCACATCTTATGCTGTCTCTCACTATACAACTTGAATAGAAACACTCGGCATGCCTTATCCAAGCCTGGCAGTCTTCAACTAAGATGTCTCTGCAGCCAGCATCCATTGCATCCAGCAGGGACATTTGGTCATGTGTCTGATGATCATAGACTTTCCACCTCCAGGCAGAAAAAAATTCCTCAATGGGGTTGAGGAGAGTACGGAGGAAGAAAAAGGGAAATCATTCTTAGATGGGCTGCAAACGCCTTTGTGATTGCATGTGAATGGGGAATGCTACATTGTCCCATGCAATCACAAATGTCCCTATGCTTCATCCCATCTGTTCTGCTTCTGTCTGGCACCAGTTGTTGGTGGAGGACATCTAAAATCAAAAGGCACTCCATATTGTAGGGACCAATCTGGCTTCTCTGCAGGACCAAACCAGCACTTGAAATTGCAGCACACATTGTGGTATTTGCTCCTCTCTGACCCAGCACATCAACAGTGGCATTTTTCCCCAATTATGTTTCTTCCTAGTCTATAAGTTTTTGCCAGGTTATACCCTGCCTCATCTACATAAATGAATTCGTGTAGTGTCTGATTAGCCTCCAACTCCATAATTCTCTTAAAGGAATCAATCACAATGTTTACAGTAAATGCTTTTCATTATGTTGGTATGTTTACTTGTAGGGTAGCAATAGAGAATAATGAGAAAAAAAAAGTGTAGAATAGTGTAAAACTCACTGCAGAATCATACTCAGACATATTGGTGCTGGAGTTCCTTAACCCGATCACTGTTTCTTAGTTCTACTGCATTGACCTATCCTACAATGGCATGCCCCAGGTCATCACTGAGAAGGTTTCTTCTTCCCCCAGAGAAAGTCATCATGTCCTTTAGAGGGAAAAAAAATACAACATATTTGTATTTGTAACTACTGGCATCCAGCAGTTACTGTAATAAATAGCAACTGCAATGATGGCCCTCATGAAATGCATAACTTACCTGTAGGTTTGTTGAAAAATCCAGATAATGGCAGCTAATCCAGCTTTTCTCAATGAAAGACCATGGTTTATCACATGGCCTATGATGGTGGCTCTTATATCATCAGTGACAACAGCTCTTACTCTCCTTTGAACAGAACCAAGCATTCTTACTCCTTTCCTTTACCTCTCCTTCTCCCTTGTTCTGATTTAACTATTTTTCTCTCCGTGGTCCAACTAGTCCTCTTCCTCATCCAACTAGTCCTCTCCCTCATCCAGACATTTTCTTTCCTTTTTTGTTCCTCTGTGTGTTCTGTGTTGTTTTGACCAAACCAATCCAAAAAGTGCCTTTTTATTGTGCACGTCCATGTAATGGAAAGACTTAAACACCTGGCTATGTCTCTGATTGAGATTGGCATAAGCTGTTTCTCAATGATCAGTAATTTAAAAAATAAATGTTTATCAGATGTATAAATAATTTTTTTTAATCTTTTTTTTCTCAATACTTTTGAGCTGATATTGTTACTGAAGTAGAGGCTTTATACTGTGTTTATGATTTGGAACATTAGGTCTTAATTTCTGGCATGCTAAGAAACGAAGCTTCTCAAAGCTTCGAATTAATTGAACTAATTGCGTCGCAAAATGATTCACTGTTTCGAACACCACACGCTGGCGACATCTGCTGTTCAAAACAGTGTAAAAGCAAGTATGTTTTCAATATCATTTTTAAATTAATTAAATACCATTAAATTGGCACCCTGTCCAGGGTGTACCACGCCTTGTGCCCGATGCTCCCTGGGATAGGCTTGAGGTTCCCCAGTAAACCTGAAAAGGAGTAAGTGGCAGAAGATGGATGGATTCTGTGTATTAGTTAGGTTATTTGCTAATCAGACCATTTACATGCAATTTCTATCACTCTGCCTTTTTTTCCAAGTAGGCCTGCCCATCTTGGTGCTGGATCTAAAGAAGGTAACTACTTTTCTGCAATAATCTCTAATGACACTGAGATCTGCTGTCTGAGAGAGGGCTTTTTTCACAACTAGATTTATGCTGTGACAAAACATTAAATGAGTCTAATCTGAAGGTTTGCACACAGTCATGTTTGACTCTTCTTTGTCTTATTACCCATGGCTCCAGCAAAACAGTCTTTGCTTCTTTAATGTGCTCAGTTATGTGGGTTTCAGGGAACTTCAAAACTAGCACCAGCACAACAGTAGACAATTTGAGTTCATTCACATTTGGCTATGCATCCTTGTCCACATGTCAGATTCAGTTTTGCTGCTTTTCAGCTCCTCCACCACCTTCTCTTTTCACTTTTTCTCTTTCACTTTATACCTTGCAGCAACCATGTTCTTCAGTTTATGCCTTGTAGGAAGCACATATGCTGGCTCAAACATCTTTACAAAAGCCCTCATCTCCTCCATCACTGACAATATCTAGCCATCCTTGTCTTTTTGCCTTGCTGAAAATAAAATAAGTGACTTATTAAACTGTATACTGTGGTTAAAATTGTACTCCACCCCCCCATCCCTCGCCAGATAGTAGACTAATGTGTGTGTAATTTGTTGATTTCTAAACCATCTGCTTATATGACAACCTAGGACTGCTAACATGTATTCTGCATTTAGATTACATTTCGCGCCATCTACTTGAGCACTGTGTTTGAAATTTTTACATCAGATCACTAATTGGACCATCACTGCCTTGGATTAAATGAACTGTCTGAATTTTTTTAAACTCTGCACATAAACACACACAACCCTCATTGCTGTTATGCTTGCATTTAGAGGATAGTTTATTGCAGAATCATTAGTAAAGTTAATTTGTTTAGGAGGAAGTGATTACATGTAAAGCAAATAACCAAGTTTCAGGGGGAAAATCATTACATGTATAAGCATTTAATTATATAACATGCCAATGTAAAGACACCAAAACAACACCAAAACTTGTGCACTCAACATCTGCATGTTTGCCATATGTAAAACTTGGTCTCCTTCTTTTTCGGAATGAAGAGAGGCCACTGGGGAAAGCTGGAATCCCTCAAGTTATTCTGTCAAGAGTACAAAAAGAACAAAGGAAAAAAGAATAGCACATAAAATATCTTTCCTATTGTATGCACTGTACATGAGGTGTAAAAAAATAAATAAATAAATAGAAAAATAAATAAATAAATAAAAAAGGTAAAAACAATGTGCTATAAAAGTTCAGAATATTTTTATATAAATTATATTAAGTTATTTTGTAAGTAGGGAAAAAAGGGAAGAAAAAATTGATGTATTACTGTTATTACTGTATCACATAAAATATCATTCACACTGTATGTACTATACTTGAATTGTAAAGTAATTAAGAATACTGATCAAAAAAATTTTTAATAAAAGATTCTAAATATTTTTATGTACATGATATGCAACTGCAGTATTTTATATGTTGGATTATTTTTTTGGTTAAAAAAATGAAAGTTCTTATTTCGCATAAGTCACTTTATATATATATATATATATATATATATATATATATATATATATATATATATATATATATATATATATAATATTATCTTATTGTATTTCTTTACATATATAATTATTTTGGCCTTTATAATTTTTTTTTACTCATATATAGTATTATAATATACTGTATGTACAGCTTAACATTAGCTGAGTCTCATTCATTATATATATATATATATATATAGAGAGAGAGAGAGAGAGAGAGAGAGAGAGAGAGAGAGAGAAACTCACAGTTAGGCACAGTGGTATGAAACTTTCAAGTACTTATAGGTGCCATAGCAGGGGTCAGAGAAGACATAATTGCTAGCAGGCACATTACAGTAGCGCCTTCCATTACATCTGCAAAATAATGTTTTTCATTTGAATTGTCTCCATAGATGTCAGTAATGCATACTAATTTTAACTGTCCTTTGTGATAATGATATAAATCACACTTCAGGTAAGATTCTGTTACCTCGCTCTAACTTTAGCTGCTGCTTGAGGCGCAGAGCAACGTGTGTTGTAGATTTGTTTGTGGGGTCCTCCTGCAGCACACGTTTGTAAATCAGTTCGGCCATATAATGCACCGATGACCCTTATACGGCGAGCACCTAAAATGTGAAGAATTTAGCATAAGGGAAAAATTATCAGTCATTAAAAAAAAAATTTAAAAAACAGTAGAAAAAAGACCAAAATTGTGGTGAAAAAATTCTAGATCTGTTTTGTAGAACACTCATCATTACTCAGCTTTTCTGGATAATTCGTTTATAATAGATGCTAATGGGATTCTGTCTTAAAAGCTATGTTCTATAATATGAGGTGTATAATGTCATATTTATTATGTACTATCTTATACAATATTATACAGTAGGTAGATAATAAGACTGAACAAATAACAAACCACAATTCAGCACAGCAGTATGATGTTCACAGGTAACAATTGTTTCTGCAGGAAACAGATTAAAAAAATTTATGTAATTAAACACTTCCTTTTTTTGGTTTAGACAGATATTTTATAAGGACTACCAGAAGCAGGATTTAGAAATACTGCAAATATAATTTTCAAATAATTTCCTTAACATGCTTTTAATCCAAATGTGGAAAGAGAAAGAATGAAAATATTTAGTATGAGGAAAATGGACATGAAAGAAGAGAGAAAGACAGAACAAGTAGAACTTGCTGCCAACTGCTCAACAGGGATGCCTCTGCTTCCAACAAGTCTAGTCCTTCTTGTTATAAATGATATGTCTCAAATACCCATAAAATATACTTCAAAGGAGAAAAGCTGTTGGCAAAAAACTATATCAGACATTTGACCTGGCTGTGACCTTGATCCTGTTGTGATGAATTCTAATCAGTTTACCTGCTGCTTACAATGCTAATTCCTTCGAAATCATTTAAACATTATTATAATAATTTAAACACTCATTCTCGGGATATTGTTCTAATAAGAATCCCGGATGGAATCGGTTGATCCATAAATTCTGCACATAAACACACACACAGGTTGAAGTTGTAGCCAATCCTGAA
Source organism: Ameiurus melas (assembly GCA_012411365.1). Lineage (NCBI taxonomy): Eukaryota > Metazoa > Chordata > Actinopteri > Siluriformes > Ictaluridae > Ameiurus > Ameiurus melas. The sequence goes on along the minus strand of CM022780.1, from coordinate 7,655,080 downwards.
CCTGTGACATGTGCATTCTGAGATATTTTTCTGCTGAACACAGTTGTTAAGAGTGGTTCTTTGAGTTACTGTAGCCTTTTTATCAGCTCAAACCAGTCTGGCCATTTATGTCCTCCCACAAAAGTGATGGTCACTGGATGTCTTTTTTGTGTGTGTGCTACCATTCTGTGTAAACTCTAGATATTGTTGTGTAAGAAAATCCCTGAAGATCAGCAGTTTCAGAGGTTGTGGTGCCAGCAACCATACCATGGTCAACGTGACTGAGATCACATTTTTCCCCCATTCTGATGTATGATGCATTACACTGCGGCAACATGATTTGGTTTGCATAGTTAAATTAATAATCAAGTGAACAGGAGTTCCTTTTAAAGTCAGTTTGTGTAAAAAAAATAGTAGATAAATAATAATAATAATAATAATAATAATAATAATAATAATAATAATAATTCACATTCACTTTATGATTAGCAACAGATTATATTTATACATTTAACATGATGAAATTCAAGTACAGATTTATAACTACAGAAAACAAATGAATATCCTTTCCCTAGAATTTCACATTTTATCACAGTATTAAAATGTCAAGTCTCCTATCATAAGAAAATGTTTGCATATAGCTATCATAGAATTATTATTATATGTTGATGGAGAAGGTGGGTGATTTAAACTTATGACACGTGCGCGCATTACCAGGGCAGGGCAAATTCTCTGAAAAAATAGATTATTCAAATAGATATTTTAAGCAAGTAAACCTGAATGATGTATTTAGACCCATGAGAAGTCATTATAATGTTATTAATTAATGTTTCAAATGTTAGTGTTTGACTGCATTCAGAATTTACCTCCAGACACATGCAGGTCAGGAACCACAATAAGTACTGTAAAGAAGAACACTATAACTTACTATCAAAAGAGCATAAATTCTGTTCTTTTTTACTCTTTCTTTTTTTGTTAAGATATAAGACATATGATGTAGCTTAACACACCCAAGGATTTCATAAGGAAAAGCATGGAAGACACTTACAGGTGAGCAGTGTGAGCTTCAGGAGCATCATGATGCTAGATGTGTCAACGTTCAAGTTGAAACTTCAAGTGCTGCACCATGGGAACAGATCGCTTTATACAATTTATACATGTACAAAGTCTTTTTACGATATCAATTTCAGATTGTTTATTTTGGGATCCCAAGATTTAACAAGTACTTGGAAATATACTTAACAAATGCTGTCCTGGTATTTTTGCTTGTTATGATGGTGGACGCTATACTTATACAAAGATATAAGCTATTCATTTGTATTAAATTCCACACAGGTAGAAGCATACAATCACTAAGATGGATTTAACATGGTAAACAGAATAAAATACTTACATATAAATTGTCAACACTGGTGGAATAAGTTTCCCTCTGCAGATGTTAAGACTGCACTAACACAGTCTGTTGCAAATATATATATATATATACTTAACCTCAGCTTCACCTCCAATTCACCCTGATTGCACATGTATTAGTTAATACACAGAGTTACACCCACAAGACTCTTAGTTATTCCTCATTCGGTATTCTTGCACTATTCCTGCTATTGCACATATAATTAGTTATTGCAGATATTCCTAATTGTATCACATAATAGTTATTGCACATATAGTGGTTACTGCACATACTGCTCAGTTGTATCACATAGTTAGTGCACATATACTGATAAGAGCAATGTACTGGTAGAAAGCTTACTAAACGGAGGAAAACTCTATTCTACACCTGCTGAAACAAATACCCCAACACAAAAATTAGTATCATCATTGATGACCTTGGATGTGCTGTATATAGATCTCATCACAGTCATTTGTTTAATGTAATGTTTAATTGCATGGCAGCACACAACGCTCTATCCAGGTGTGGGTTCTTTAATGTCTTGCAACATTATTTGCAACATCATTTTTAACAGTTATACTGTAGGATCTATTATCTTTTCTATCAGTTACTTCCTTATCTACTTTTGATCTATTTCTACATTGGATGAGCAACAGACTTTTCTCTTGTCATGGGTGAGTGAGCATTCTAACACTTATCTGCATGGTACAATTGTTCTTCTTTTAGTTATCTATCCGTTTCAGCCAGCTCCTCTATCTTTGCTCTTTTCCGACCCTTTTTAGGGTCAGACTTGTGCTTGTAACTTTTTCTATCTTTTATGCGTTTTTCTAAGACACATGGTCAAACATCAATCCTGGGCCTTCCAAGGCAAAAGTGGAGCTTCCAAGATGGTTGATAGTCCACACAAACCCACTCTCACATTTTCCCCAGACGACCTCAATGCATGAAGTCTTCACAATGGCCTTTGTTTTAATAAAGAACCATGTGCCCAATACACATACTGTGTAACTTTATTCTGTAAAAAGCAAAGAGTAATGTTTCTTTTTTGTTAATGTTAATATTCTTTTGGATATATTATGTTAAAACCCCAAATTCAAACTGAAGCAAGGTCTATTCACAGAATTTTTTTAACATTCCAAGTGTGATTTTACAATGAAATTCACACCAAACTTGAACTAGTTGCAAAGGTTTATGTACATTACAGGAAAATTACATTACATTACGCATTCATTCAGCATGAAATTATCACACAATAATTTTTGGTTTTGCAGTGTAACTTGTTGGCCATCAACTGGTGTGAGGTCTAAGGGGTTGAGATTAAGGCATGTTGTTGTTTATAGCTGAATTGTAAAAGGCATATTGGAGGCAAAGTTACAAACACTTCATCTGTCATATGGGTGAGGGCCAGAAGCTATTGTTCTGATGACAGGACTTGAAGAACACAGGAGTCTTAACATGCATGCCAATGAGTGTTGTAGATTGTAAAGGGTTGCTTGTAACACATAAAAGGTTTAGTAGGAAAAGAGTCTCATTACCTTGAGAATTACCATGACTTGACTGTGTTACCGAGGCTGTATTCCAGGTGCACTTACAATATTTGCACTGTGGTCTGAGTCTGACTGCCAGGCTGTAATATATATTTTTTTTAACTGTCAGTATTATATTTGTGATTATTAGGGTTGTATGACAACCTTGGACTGTTAACCTATTTTCTGTCTTTAGATTACCTTTTGCTCCTGTCTGCTTGAGCACTGTGTTTGAAATGTTTATTGGACTTTGTTTATCGGATCACAAATTGGACAATCACTGCATTGGATTAAATGAACTGTCTGAATTTTTAGAAATTTTGCACATAAACACACACAACCCTCATTGCTGTTATGCTTGCATTTAGAGAATAGTTTATTGCAGAATCATTAGTAAAGTTAATTTGTTCAGGAGGAAGTGATTACATGTAAAGCAAATAACCAAGTTTCGAGAAAAAAAAATATTTCAGCAGGTGATTATATAACATGCAAATATAAAACACACCAACACCAATACTTGTGAAAATTAAAATCCCTCAATTTATTCTGTCAGTTCACACAAACAGAGAAGAAGAGAATAGTGCACAAAGAAGAGAATAATGAACACAAAATACCGTTCACACTCTATGTACTATACTTGAGATGTGATGTAATTTGATGTAATTCAAATTACAGGTTTAAAATGGGCACAATTTATTACCAACTTCAATGATGTACGCACCCTGGTGGTGGATTGAGGAGAGGTAGACGGTAATTACTGATCATCTTACCCCCTTTTTTGTTTTGGGTTTCTTGTGTTTGTTTTTCTCTGTTTCCCCCCCCCCCCTTTCTTTTGGTTTTGGCTGTGTTGATTTTAGGGGGGGGGGGGGTGGACGACACCACAGTGGCTTGGTGGCTTAGCATGTTCGTCTCACACCTCCAGGGTCCGGGGTTCGATTCCCGCGGGGCCATGTGTGTGCGGAGTTTGCATGTTTTCCCCATGCTGCAGGGGTTTCCTCCGGGTATCTCGGTTTCCTCCCCCAGTCCAAAGACATGCATGGTAGGTTGATTGGCGTGTCTAAAGTGTACGTAGTGTATGAATGGGTGTGTGAGTGTGTATGTGATTGTGCCCTGCGGACTAGCACCCTGTCCAGGGTGTACCCCGCCTTGTGCCCGATGCCCCCTGGAATAGGCTCCAGGTTCCCCATGACCCTGAAGAAGGAATAAGCAGTAGAAGACGGATGGATGGATGGATGTTTGTTGGGGTTGTTGGGTGGGTGTTATGTAAAATGTAAATTTTCAATAAAAATTCTATGATTAAATAACAGGTTTAAAAATGATTTAATAAAAGTAAATATTTTTTATATAAAGGATACAGGACTGCAGTATATTGTGTTGAATGATCTTTTTGGTTTAAAATAAAGTAAGTCTGTTACGTGGCAAGACTTGGACAGGAAGTAAGCGCTGGAGGGAAGTCTTTATTTGATACACCAACAGAGGACATGGAACCGAAACACTATTTGAACTAAGGTATGAATGTTCCTTAATCTAAGACATGAACATTCATTAACTAAGTCATAGCCACTCCTTAAACTATGGTAGGGAACACTCATCTAACTTAGGCACGGCATAAACACTCCACTGTGGCATGGCATAAACACTCAACTAGGGCATGACATGAACCCACAACTTGCTTGGCTTGGTGTTGCTTACTGCAACTCTTAAGCTTTGTCTCTCTCTTAGTGCAGTCCTGATTCGTGTGGGTCGATTCTGTTTATTTCCGTGAAGTTCATGTTAATGCCGCGCGACGTGCGCAGGAACACGAGGAGTTTAAATAACTAATCACCAATCTCTTAATTGCTGACAGCTGGCAACACTTGACACAGTGGTAACTTGACGCATCTCAAGCACGTGAACGCTCTGAAGCCACTCGTGCACATTGTCGTTTCAGCGCCCTCTGCTGACGCGATCGTGACAAAGTCACTTTTTGTACTTGTCCATCGTTATTTCTTTACTTATCTAATTACCTTGGCCTTTAAATTATCCATTGTCAGTTTCACATTTTGATTTAATATGTTGACTATTATATATTATATATGTGCAGCTCAGCATTAGCTGAGTCCCATTCGTTGGTTATATTTGAGAGAGAGAGACAGAGAGAGAGAGAGACAGAGAGAGAGAGAGACAGAGAGAGAGAGAGAGAGAGAGAGAGAGAGAGAGAGAGAGAGACTCACCATTTGACACAGGAGTACGCAATTTTCAGGTACTTCTAGGTGCCATAGCATGGGTCAGAGAAGAAAACATTTGTAGCAGGCACCTGGCCAGCTTTGTTATAAAATAATGTTTTTTTTCCATTTGAGTTGTCTCCATAGACATCAGTAATACATGCTGATTTTAATTAAAATAGTTAATTTTCTAGCCAAAAGCACATTTTCTTAAATAAATAAAAACACTACATTTCAAATTGCAAAGAAACAAACAAAACATTTAAATGTACACAATCATAACACAATGACTAAAAATACTAACTGTTGGTGGCATTACAAAAACACTGTTACTTGTCATGTTTCAGTTCTATCTGTATAGAACACACAGTATGAAATCCATTTTTTAATTATTCAGTCAGCTGTAAACCACTCTACAGTTTTAGTATGTGTGAATTCACGGTGCATTAGACAGTATGTGTACAAAATAGTATTTAAAAGTGAAGGAGTCATCAGTACTTTATAGAATGTACAACTGAGGGGAAAAAAACAGTAAGTGACAATTGCTGCAGTAAAGGCTTTACTAGCAATATGAAATTGATGTCAGTGATCAACAAAACAAAAGAAAAAAGACAAACATACATGGCCTTTGGTTCAAGGTATGCAAAATACAAATCAAACTGCCTGGAAAATGTACAATCCTGTTCTAATCTGTACGTTCTGCATTTGGCCACATGTTCGCGTCCATGTCACGTCTTATGTTGTCTCTCACTATACAACTTGAATAGAAACACTCGGCATGCCTTATCCAAGCCTGGCAGTCTTCAACTAAGATGTCTCTGCAGCCAGCATCCACTGCATCCAGCAGGGACATTTGGTCATGTGTCTGATGATCATAGACTTTCCACCTTCAGGCATGCATTGACATTTGGCTATGCATCCATGTCCACATGTCACTTTCAGTGTTGGTGCTTTTCAGCTCCTCCACCACCTTCTCTTTTGTCACTTTATACCTTGCAGCAACCATGTTCTTCAGTTTATGCCTTGTGGGAAGCACATATGCTGGCTCAAACTTCTGTACAAAAGCCTTCACCTCCACCATATGTATGCCCATCAGCTACTTGCGGGTGTTTGGAGCGTAAGTGTCACAACATCGAGGTGCTATATCAGGTGTTGATCACAAACCATACACCTCACAATATTGTTTTCCAAGTTCTCAAACAATCGACCTTGGTCATTTTATTCCACTCATTTTACAATATATTTCAAATACCAAATTATCCTCTTTTTCCGCCAACTCAATAACCAACTAGATCTGGTCTTGGCTTGTTTTGTTTTGTAGTAAAATCTCTTGTGATTTCACGTCAGGTGATTAGACTAGGCATCCTGAAGCGAGCACTGATTAAACACAGTACAAACACAATTGATTCATTTAAATTTTATGGATGGATGGATGGATGGATAACATGCATAAAAACCTGACCCGAAATCAATTAAAACCATAGTACAGACTGGTTTATTGGTTCACGTTGACATCAACGCCCCCTAGTGGTAGCGATGGGAAAATTGAGTCTAGTAAAGCGCTGAGGCTTTCCCCTGACCATCCATCCATCCGTTCTGGAAAAATATTCAAAGCTTCGAGAGTGTCGAATACAGCGCCATCTGGTGGTTAGTAAAAAAAAAAAAAAACAACAACAAATCAGCCAAAAGCCTGTGGACGAATCTCCGTCGAATGAAACAGCCATTACCGCCCCCCCCAAACCGCCCCCCCCCCTGCAGGGCCAAACCAGTACTTGAGATTGCAGCACACATTGTGATATTTGATCCTCTCTGACCCAGCACATCAGCGGTGGCATTTTTCCAAATTGCGTTTCTTCCTAGTCTATGAGTTTTTGCCAGGTTATACCCTGCCTCGTCTACATAACTGAATTCATTAAGCTGAGGCTTTCCCCTGACCGTTCCGGAAAAATATTCAAAGCTTCGAGAGTGTCGAATACAGCGCCATCTGGTGGTTAGTAAAAAAATAAACAATCAGCCAAAAGCCTGTGGACGAACTACACCCCCCCTCCCCTCTCCCCCCACACATACACACACACACACACACACACACACACACACACACACACACACACACACACACACACACACACAAAGTGCTGGTGAAATTGTTCAGGTTTTAAATGAATTCTCGTACACAAACGGCAAAAATTGTTCGCCAAAAAATCAGGTGGACTACACTCTTAATTTTATCTGTTAAACTGTGTCTTTAAATGAAACTGCAAAATTGCACACATTTAGCTACTTAAAATAATTATGCAGTCTTCTCCCTCAATTTTATTGGTTGAATATACAAAATAGATTTTTTACAATGATAAGCCGTTATTTTATATATGAAATTGATACATTTTTGAATGAAATTTACGTGGCCCATCATTAATTTTTTATACTGTGTGTCCTGAACTGAGTGGAATGAGGTGTGTGTGTGTGTGTGTGTGTGTGTGTGTGTATCTTTGGCCATCAAAATCTCATCACTAAAATAATATAATCTGTCTCCAACCAGGCCCAAAGGCAACTTCACTCTATGAAGTGTTATATAAAATGATCACACCACTGTCTGAAGGGTTACAAAAAAGACCAACCTGAAAATAATCTTTCTCTGTTTAGTTTATGATTTATTTTTTATTGAGTTGTCTATGAATAAATGCAGATAGTAGACTAATGTGTGTGTGTAATTTGTTGATTTCTAAACCATCTGCTCATATGACAACCTAGGACTACTAACATGTATTCTGTCTTTAGATTACATTTCGCACCATCTGCTTGAGCACTGTGTTTAAAATGTTTATTGGACTTCTTACATCAGATCACTAATTGGACAATCACTGCCTTGGATTAAATGAACTGTATGAATTTTTTTAAACTCTGCAAATAAACACACACAACCATCATCCCTGTTATGCTTGCATTTAGAGGATAGTTTATTGCAGAATCATTAGTAAAGTTAATTTGTTTAGGAGGAAGTGATTACATGTAAAGCAAATAACCAAGTTTCAGGGGGAAAATCATTACATGTATAAGCATTTAATTATATAACATGCCAATGTAAAGCACACCAACACCAAAACAACACCAAAACTTGTGCACTCAACATCTGCATGTTTGCCATATGTAAAACTTGGTCTCCTTCTTTTTCAGACTGAAGAGAGGCCACTGGGGAAAGCTGGAATCCCTCAAGTTATTCTGTCAAGATTACAAAAAGAACAAAGGAAAAAAGAATAGCACATAAAATATCTTTCCTATTGTATGCACTGTACATGAGATGTAAAAAAAATTGAAAAATAAATAAATAAATAAAAAAACAATGTGCTATAAAAGTTCAGAATATTTTTATATAAATTATATTAAGTTATTTTGTCAGAAGGGGAAAAAGGGGAAGAAAAAATTTATGTATTACTGTTGTAGCACATAAAATACCATTCACACTGTATGTACTATACTTGAATTGTGAAGTAATTCAGAATACAGATCAAAAAATTATTTAATAAAAGATTCTAAATATTTTTATGTACATGATATGGAACTGCAGTATTTTATATGTTGGATTTTTTTTTGGTTTAAAAAAATGAAAGTTCTTATTTCGCATATGTCACTTTTATATAATTATCTTATTATATACTGCTCAAAAAAAATAAAGGGAACACTTAAACAGCACACTGTAACTACAAGTGTTCCCTTTATTTTTTTGAGCAGTATATTTCTTTACCTATCTAATTATTTTGACCTTTATAAATTTCTTGACTTATATACAGTTTTATAATATACAGTATGTACAGCTCAACATTAGCTGAGTCTCATTCATTATATATATATATATATATATGAGAGAGAGAGAGAGAAAGAGAGAGAGAGAAACTCACAGTTAGGCACAGTAGTATGCAATTTTCAAGTACTTATAGGTGCCATAGCAGGGGTCAGAGAAGACATAATTGCTAGCAGGCACCTTACAGTAGCATCTTCCATTACATCTGCAAAATAATGTTTTTCATTTGAATTGTCTCCATAGATGTCAGTAATGCATACTAATTTTAACTGTCCTTTGTGATAATGATAAAAATCACACTTCAGGTAAGATTCTGTTACCTCGCTCTAACTTTAGCTGCTGCTTGAGGCGCAGAGCAACGTGTGTTGCAGATTTGTTTGTGGGGTCGTCCTGCAGCACACGTTCGCGAATCAATTCGGCCATAGAAAGCACTGATGATCCTTATACGGCGAGCACCTAAAATGTGAAGAATTTAGCACAAGGGAAAAATTATCAGTCATTTAAAAAAAAAAGTGGAAAAAAGACCCAAAATTGTGGTGAAAAAATTTTAGATCTGTTTTGTAGAACACTCATCATTACTCAGCTTTTCTGGATCATGCATTTATACTAGATGCTAATGGGATTCTGTCTTAAAAGCTATGTTCTATAATATGAGGTGTATAATGTCATATTTATTATGTACTATCTTATACAATATTATACAGTAGGTAGATAATAAGACTGAACAAATAACAAACCACAATTCAGCACAGCAGTATGATGTTCACAGGTAATAATTATTGCTGCAGGAAACAGATTAAAAAAAATTAATGCAATTAATCACTTCCTTTTTTTGGTTTAGACAGATATTTTATAAGGACTACCAGAAGCAGGATTTAGAAATACTGCAAACATAATTTTCAAATAATTTCCTTAACATGCTTTTAATCCAAATGTGGAAAGAGAAAGAATGAAAATATTTAGTATGAGGAAAATGGACATGAAAGAAGAGAGAAAGACAGAACAAGTAGAACTTGCTGCCAACTGCTCAACAGGGATGCCTCTCCTTCCAACAAGTCTAGTCCTTCTTGTTATAAATGATATGTCTCAAATACCCATAAAATATACTTCAAAGGAGAAAAGCTGTTGGCAAAAAACTATATCAGACATTTGACCTGGCTGTGACCTTGATCCTGTTGTGATGAATTCTAATCAGTTTACCTGCTGCTTACAATGCTAATTCCTTCGAAATCATTTAAACATTATTATAATAATTTAAACACTCGTTCTCGGGATATTGTTCTAATAAGAATCCCGGATGGAATCGGTTGATCCATAAATTCTGCACATAAACACACACACATTGAAGTTGTAGCCAATCCTGAACCTGTGACATGTGCATTCTGAGATATTTTTCTGCTGAACACAGTTGTTAAGAGTGGTTCTTTGAGTTACTGTAGCCTTTTTATCAGCTCAAACCAGTCTGGCCATTTATGTCCTCCCACAAAAGTGATGGTCACTGGATGTCTTTTTTTGTGTGTGTGCTACCATTCTGTGTAAACTCTAGATATTGTTTTGTAAGAAAATCCCTGAAGATCAGCAGTTTCAGAGGTTGTGGTGCCAGCAACCATACCATGGTCAACGTGACTGAGATCACATTTTTCCCCCATTCTGATGTATGATGCATTACACTGCGGCAACATGATTTGGTTTGCATAGTTAAATTAATAATCAAGTGAACAGGAGTTCCTTATAAAGTCAGTTTGTGTAAAAAAATAGTAAATAATAATAATAATAATTCACATTCACTTTATGATTAGCAACAGTTTATATTTATACATTTAACATGATGAAATTCAAGTACAGATTTATAACTACAGAAAACAAATGAATATCCTTTCCCTAGAATTTCACATTTTATCACAGTATTAAAATGTCAAGTCCCCTATCATAAGAAAATGTTTGCATATAGCTATCATAGAATTATTATTATTATATGTTGATAGAGAAGGTGGGTGATTTAAACTTACGACACGTGCTGCCATCACCAGAGCAGGTGATATTCTCTGAAAGAATAGATTATTCAAATAGATATTTTAAGTAAGTAAACCTGAATGATGTATTTAGACCCATGAGAAGCCATTATAATGTTATTAATTAATGTTTCAAATGTTGGTGTTTGACTGCGTTCAGAATTTACCTCCAGACACATGCAGGTCAGGAACCACAATAAGTACTGTAAAGAAGAACACTATAACTTACTATCAAAAGAGCATAAATTCTGTTCTTTGTTTACTCTTTCCTCTGTTAAGATATAAGACATATGATGTAGCTTAACACACCCAAGGATTTCATAAGGAAAAGCATGGAAGAAACTTACAGGTGAGCAGTGTGAGCTTCAGGAGCATCATGATGCTAGATGTGTCAACGTTGAAGTTGAAACTTCAAGTGCTGCACCATGGGAACAGATCGCTTTATAAAATTTATACATATAGTAAATGCAGTAAAAGTTGAACATTTTAGTAAAAGGCATTACAACATACTGGTAAGTCAGTGCAATAAATATTCCTTTACCTTTTAGTCACCTACGTTAAACATGAACAGGTTACCAACACAAAATCTTTTTACGATATCCATTTCAGATTGTTTATTTTGGGATCCCAAGATTTAACAAGTAGTTGGAAATATACTTAACAAATGCTGTCATGGTATTTTTGCTTGTTATGATGGTGGACGCTATACTTATACAAAGATATAAGCTATTCATTTGTATTAAATTCCACACAGGTAGAAGCATACAATCACTAAGATGGATTTAACATGGTAAACAGAATAAAATACTTACATATAAATTGTCAACACTGGTGGAATGAGTTTCCCTCTGCAGGTGTTAAGACTGCACTAACACAGTCTGGTGCAAATATATATATATATATACTTAACCTCAGCTTCACCTCCAATTCACCCTGATTGCACATGTATTAGTTAATACACAGAGTTACACCCACAAGACGCTTAGTTATTCCTCATTCGGTATTATTGCACTATTCTGGCTATTGCACATATCATTAGTTATTGCAGATATTCCTAATTGTATCATATAATCGTTATTACACATATAGTGGTTACTGCTCAGTTGTATCACATAGTTAGTGCACATATACTGATAAGAGCAATGTACTGGTAGAAAGCTTACTAAACGGAGGAAAACTCTATTCTACACCTGCTGAAACAAATACCCCAACACAAAAATTAGTATCATCATTGATGACCTTGGATGTGCATCACAGTCATTTGTTTAATGTAATGTTTAATTGCATGGCAGCACACAACGCTCTATCCAGGTGTCGGTTCTTTGAGAACTTTTAATGGAGCAAAAATAAATTATGCAATAATGATACTCAGTATAACAGCACTCTTGAATAATTTTATTATCTTAAACTTTATGTCACCATAATCCTTTCCATTGCTGCTGCAGCTATAGGGTATAATGAAAACTATTTGGAACCATTTCTAGTAAATACAATCATGTGAAAAAATAAGTACACCCCATGGAATTTCCATCCATCCATCCATCTTCAACCACTTATTCCTTCTTCAGGGTCGCGGGGAACCTGGAGCCTATCCCAGGAAGCATCGGGCACAAGGCAGGGTACACCCTGGACAGGGTGCCAGTCCATCGCAGGGCACAATCACATACACACTCACACACCCATTCATATACTATGGACAATTTAGACACGCCAATCAACCTACCATGCATGTGTTTGGACTGGGGGAGGAAACCGGAGTACCCAGAGGAAACCCCCGCAGCACGGGGAGAACATGCAAACTCCGTGCACACACAAGGCCCAGGCGGGAATCGAACCCCGGACCCTGGAGGTGTGAGGCGAACGTGCTAACCACTAAGCCCCCCATGGAATTTTTTATTTATTTTTTTACAAGCAAACATTTGATCCTGATTGAAACAGTGCCTATTAATAAAGTTGATATACACATCAAATGACACATAAAATGTATATCTTGTTGTCATTTTCACACCTTCAATGAACAAAAAACAGATTAGTCACATAGAAAAAGTAAGCACACCTCTACATTTATTACACATTAAATTCCATAACATTAGAATCAGGTGTTCAAGATTGGGTGCCAGTGATTAGGGAGTGCAGGTGGAACCTGTCTTATTTATACCTGGTATATCTAGTGTCTGGTCTTCCCTTTGCTATTGAGGTGTGTGGTGTCATCATGCCAAGATCTAAAGACGTCTGATAAGGCCTTTAGAAAAAAGAAAGAGAAAGAGATTGCACAAATTTAACCTGAATGGGAGGGGGCTTTCTGTGTGCACACACTTAAACGCACGCACAGAAAGCTCCCTCATCGTGTGAGTACCTAACTGAGTTCTCTTTAGTGGCTTATTACGCTTAGGCGGTCAAATAAATGCACATCATGTCAAAATGTAGGTCTTGCTGAGTATTCATGCAAACACAGTCAGTTATGTCTTAAGTGTATGTAAATAGTTGGGGGGGTGGGTAATTGGAGGTGTGTCAATACAGTATATTGGATCTGTGCATTAGGTCTAAAAGTGACAGCCGACTAATAAACCTGCTGCTGTCTCTGTCATTATTGTTCATCAAACAACAATAGACAAAGAGAAAATCACTCCCTCACTCATTTGACTGAATAACTTCAGTAAATTTAACAAGAATCACTGAATATGTCATATAGTAAAGTCTATTTTATTTTACATTTAATTGCTTCATTCAATGTCTGTACACTTGTACACTATTGATCGACTTATACCTGAGAAAACGTATCATTATTGTGCAATTAGATCGTAGTCAGCCCTAAAAATTAGCATTTGGTGATACCAGTCTTGAATTTCATTTAAAATGTGAAATGTACTTCTTAATCATAATCACAAAAATATCATAAAACCTGCTGATAGGGATTTATTTTTATTATTATTTTAGGAATTAAAATGAAAAAAGTTACAGAGCTGTGTTCAGAAATGAGTTTGGTGTTATTCAGACAGATTAAAAGCAGTAATAAAGCATGAAGCCTGTTGTTATGACCTGCTGCTAAATGTAACGCTACTCTATACTCTCTTTCTCAGTCTATATAACTGTTGGGAAGATGCATCAAATCATTGAAAAATCAACTCGAACAGTAGGACACAATATAGTTTGATACAATAACAAAACAGGTTCATTTGTATTTTCATACACTTGTAATATAATAAAAGATCTATATATACACCTCTATATTCCATTTTTTATTTGAAAACTTTTTTTTTTTGGTGGGAAACTAGTTGAGGTGCTGAGGACATGAAATAAAAATATTAAATGGCAATGGCATGATGGAATAGTGGTATTATTTGTTACATTTATGTTGCCATTGGTTTGTGAAGGTTAAAATATTAATTTAACACCTCAGTGTTGAGTTTACAATTGCAATATTAAAATCTTTTTTCAATTTAATTACTTTCTGGACTCAACTCGGACTGGACCATTAATGACTTGGACTTGAGTCAAACTCTGCACCTTTTGGACTCGGACTTGATTAGATAAGGTCTCGAATTTGAATTTGAATAAACTCTGCACATACTCACACACACAACTCTCATCCCTGGTATACTTGCATTTAGACTATGCTTTATTGCACAGTATTTTAACAGAAAGTAAGTACATTTCAGAAATAAAATCATTACAGCAGTTGATATAATACGCAAATATTAAGTGCATCAACAACAAAACTCCTGCACTCGATCATCTGCATGTTTGCATATTTAAAACTTGGTCTAATTCCTTTCCAAGCTGAAGAGACTGGGGAGAACGCTGGAATCTCTCAAGTCATTCTGTCAACAGCAGTCAAAAGAACAAGGGGAAGAAAGAAAGCTGTAGCACTGCACATAAAAGTAAATCAGATTAAAGTTGAAAACATTTCTTTAATTGCAAAGTTCAGAATCTTTTTATATAAAGTATATTTATACTGAATAGTAGTTTTATACTGAATCATCTTTATACATTTAATGGAAAAAACTATTTAAGGATGTTTGTATTTGGCCAATTTTTAATTATGTATCTGTCTCTCTTTATTTTTATTTATCTATTAACCTTGCCCTTTAAATTCTTCATTGTTATAGGTGTCAGAGATTTCCCCTTGCACTGAGTGCCAGAGGCACCTGAAGCACGACAGCGCACATGACTTTCTTTACCGTGACACGGTCTGTCCTCTCTGTGTCCCTGGAATGTAATTGGTGTTTCCTAATGTGTCTGTTGTTTCCTAATGTGTTCTGTTATGCCCTTAGTTAGATTAGTTTGTATATTTAAACCCCCCATATGTCTTTATTCTGTCCGAAGTATTGCGTTTCTATGTTTTGCCGCCAGAGCCATACAAAGTCTTTCTTTGTCCTCATGTCTCCATTTTTATGATCCTGTCCATAGTATCTCATTTTTGAACTTTGCCTTATCTTGTTTTTGAACTGCCTTACCTCGTGTTATTTGTAGATCACCTGACCTACATCTGTTTTTGGCCACGTTATTGCCATACGATTTGAATTTGTCTG
This sequence comes from Ameiurus melas, assembly GCA_012411365.1. Lineage (NCBI taxonomy): Eukaryota > Metazoa > Chordata > Actinopteri > Siluriformes > Ictaluridae > Ameiurus > Ameiurus melas. The sequence goes on along the minus strand of CM022780.1, from coordinate 7,639,635 downwards.
CCTGTCTCTTTAATAAAAGCTTTTAACGTGGCAATCTCATCTCCATAGCTGCAGCCAGAGACCAACGAGGTGGAAGCCCTGTCGAGCTCCAGCCGGAGGTCTACGTGGAGACCTCATCTCCAGAGCTCCAGCCTGAGACCAACGTGGTCTCTCCAACCATGCTCGTACTAGAGGTTGGTGAGACTGCCCACCAAGTCCTGTTCACACCTGAGGCAAACAAGGCAACCTACCAAGCTTTGCTCACACCAGAGGCAGGCGATATAGCCTCCCACACCTTGATTTCCACCCAAGAACCAGTGCAATCCTGTCAGTATGCCCCACATCTGCTCCCCGTATCTGGAAGAAACCCATTACTAGGACAATGCCTGCTTCAAGACTATGAGTTCAGTGTGGACATTTTGCCCAGAGGGCTAGGACCGCCAGGAAGAGTGCTTTTGAGGCACTTCAGGAGAAGCGCCCTTGCGGTGGGGGGAGATCTATCAGAGATTTCCCATCGCACTGAGTGCCAGATCAAGCAGTACACTCAAAGAACCCAAAGCACTACAGCGTGCATGAACTGCCTGAAGCGCGACAGCACACGCGTCCGGGTTGTCAGACTTTGTTTACCATGACACGTGCTTTTATTTGTTTTGGTTTTCTGTTCTGTCTCCGCCCCTGTAATGTAATTGGTTGTTTCCCAATGTATCTTAGCTGTTCTGTGGTATGCCCTTTGATTAGTTTGTATATTTAAACCCCCGTATGTCTTTGTTCCATGCAAAGTATTGCATTCTGATTTGAATCAGACAGCAGAACTGAACTGCTGTCATACAAAATAATCAGAATCGAAAATTCATTGGCACTACAAATAGAAATACAGTGTGCTGTGTATCTCTGTATAAATGTTATATTTGGGGCTCAATATTAGCTGATTCTTGGGCGTTAGATAGATGAGAGAGAAACTTACAGTTAGACACAGTTGTACACAACTGTCAGGTACTTATAGGTGCCAACACAGGGGTCAGAGAAAATATCATTTGTTGCTGGCACCTCACAGCTGCTCTTTCCTTCACATCTGCAAAAAATGGGGTTTCATTTGAATTGTCTGCATACATATCAATAATGTATGTTAATGCTAACAGTCATGTATAATAATGATACAGATCACACTTCAGTTAATACTTCCATTACCTAGCTGCAACTCTATTTAGTGCATCAGGTGTGAAGCAATTTGTATACGAGATTTGACTCAGGGGTCGTCCTGAAGAACATGTTGTTGAATCGGTTCGACCGTAGATAGCACTGACGATCTTTAAATGGTGAGCACCTAAAATTTTAATTTAACACAAGGGGAAAATTTAAATATTAAAGTCTATTTAAAGAAAAGCAGTGGGGAAAAGATCCACTTGGTGCTAATGGGATATTGTCTTAAAATCTTTGTTTTATAATAGGTAGTATACATGCTGTTTATTGTAGTCTTTATTGTGTAACATGCTATATAATAGGTAGGTGAGAAATTATAAGGGGAAAAAGATCACAAACCACATGTCAGCACAGCAATATTGCCTTCACAGGTCACAGGTTCTCCTGCAGGAAATAGTTTGGTTTGTATATATTAAAAATTATTTTCTCGTAATAATTTCTGTAACACTTTAATCCAAATAAAATAATATCACTAGCAAAACTACACAAACTATAGATTTCAATTACATTAAACATCTTCATTTAAACTCATTTGTAACATTTATACTATGAATGGTTAAAAAACCTTAGCTCATTCTTGTTTACCAAAGATTACTAAAAAAAAAAAACGACAACAACAAAACAAAGGTCAAAGGAAAGGATTGCCAGAGAAAGCAGCTTACTCACTAGTGCAGAAGTAGGACACAGTGAGGTATTTAACAGTGTCACTGCAAGGATCGGTAAAAATGGTGTGTGAAGCTTGTACAGTGCATCTCCTCTGTCCATTGCACCTTTTAATGAAAATAAGATCATCTTTAATCTTTGACCAGTGAATGCCAAGAGCATCTACTAATTAAAAGTGAATCGAATAGGTAAAACATTTATTAAAACAAACAACAACAACAACAACAACAAAAATTGTTTTTACAGTGCTGCCACAGCTGAGAGTGTGTTTGGAGCATAACAGTTGGTGTTCTTGATCAAACTGTTAGAGAGTCCACTGGAGCAGGTTAGCGAATCAGCACGTCCATAGTTGGCATTTATGATTTGAATAGAACCATCTCCTGCACAGTGACAAAGGTTAAACTGCTGTACATCAACGGAAATTATGAAAGTAGTTTGCAGACAATTTTCAAAAGAAATTGCAAACTCTATTTACAAGTGCGTTTGCTAATCGTGGACGCATAAATTGTGACATAATACAAACGATAATCGTGTATTAGCATTTGCATTTTCATTTACACGAACATACAGTGTCTGGTAAATTTCACATGGAAACACAAAGTCCATTTGCAAATGCATTTCCCATGTCTCACGAGTTATGACACTGTCATATCAAAATATCAATAGCAATTATCCAGTTTGCTATTTCACTGGAGCCTGGCAAATTTCAAACACAATATCAAATCCCTTTGCATTTGCATTAACAATGCCTTGCACAGAAACCTGTCCATGTTGGGGTGGGAGTATAGTATGGGGCGTGATTGTATTTGGAAGTGACGTCAGTCACAGTCGACCAGATTTTAGAGTGCCTTGGGGTCATGCACGGCCATAATAAAGCATCAGCAGTTTAAAGTTTTTGTTGGGATGTAATTTTCATTGTAACAAATTGCCCATAAAACCAATCAGTTTCCACACCAAGCATTACAAGAACAATAGACTCGACACTGCTGCTTCTGCTGTGGTGCTGCTGCTACACGTCGCTTCAGCATGCAGTGCAAATGCTCTAACGCATTGGTCGGGAACCTTTTTTCACCAAACAGCCTTTTTCTTCATTTTTGGTTAATGCATTTTTTTTCTTTTTCAAAAGAGCTATTATCTATTTTTCTATTATTAAAATAAAAATAAAAAAATTCAATAACATTTCAATAACAATAACTTTATGTAGGTCCATAGACAGTGCTCAGCTTGATCTCGTATATTGTTTACTGTCGAATGACTCCTGTCATTGCTTCAAAACAATGCCCATTATTCTAAAGTTTGCATATTTAGAGACTTATTGATGTATTTTCATATGTTTACTTAAGCTTTCTTGAGTAAACTATATTTATCACGCTTTTATTTTTTTAATGAATTACACATTGGTAAATAATTTCAGCTGTTATAGTTTTCCTGACTGCTAGATGGGGCCAGATGGTGCCATCCAAAATTTGTTTTTACTGGGTTTGATATTTCGTTTGAATTTTGTTAGGCTCTGTATGCAACCCCAAGGAAGTGAAATAGCAAACAGGGTAATTGCTATTGCTATTTTGATATGACAGGATCATAACTCATAAGACATGGGAAATGCAATTTCAAATGGACTTTGAATTTCCATTTGAAATTTGGTAGACTTTATCACAATTTATGCATCCGCAATTAGAAAAAGCAATTGTGAATACAGTTTGGAATTGCTTTTGAAAATTGTCCGCAAGATACTTCCATAGCAAACATCAATATTATAAAAAAATTAAAAAATTAAAAACAGTGAAGTTCTTACCACAGTCCAGTGTGCTGTAGCCACGCTCACAGATCACAGTGACCCCTAGAGGAAGGAGATAAAAAGTGGTGATAAACTGGTATAGCATAAAACCATGGGAGATTTTTACGATATGATTACATAGCTAAACAAATATAGAAATAATAATAATTTTTTAACCTAAATATTATAGATGCATTATGATAAGAGTTTGCTGTTTTTTTTGTTGTTGTTTTTTTTTTAAACAAAGATACTTATACTGAGTATCTGTAATGCAGCTGAGACTGGATCAGTATTGGATTGGCCTCAACATATTTTCTGATCAAATCCACTAACAGCCTTAATGCTGTATGTTAACCAAGACAACACAAACACAGAAAGTAATTTCTTTTAAAGCACATCACCCCTCTAATGTTTTGCATAATTTGGCAGCAGAAGCTTGCACATAGTTGGCTTGGTTACTGTGAGGATGTCAGTATTGGATCAATATCAGTGTGTTAGGGCTACATATCCTGCATTCTGCACTGAGATGTCAATTACATAAGTGTCTTCACAAATTCCAACACACCCCCACTCTACAGAATACTTACGGCCATTGATGCAGTCGTAAGTGGTGTTGTAGTACTTGTAAGTTCCATAACATGGGTCAGGGGTGTCAAGTAAATCCGTCTTTAACTCACACTCTCTTAGTCCATTGCACCTGTTTGGAGGTAAACAGATCAAATGCTCTCACCAAGGTTATGGTGTTAGTTTATGTGTAGACTAAATCTGCAATTTAAACTCTTTCATGTAGAAGTTGTTTCATTACAAATCACACAAATCAGTTTTCTCAAATCAATAAAACAGTGCTCCCATTTTGGTTTGTGTGTCCTCATAGAAACAAGATGCATGTAAGCATGGAGCAAACAACTAGCAGGTCTTTTAGACTGATTAACAGCTTTCTGGTATATTAGTAACATGACAAGCTACATTTCTTTCTTATTAACTTCAAGAGAGAGAAAAAAAGAGAGACTATGGAGGGAATGATTGTTTATAGCTGCTGTTAAGTAAGTTAAGTATATTAGCTAACATGTACTTGTCCTTTTCCACAACATTCAATGTATAAAGGTACAACGTTTATACATTTATATGAATAGAAACTATAAACAGATAAAAGCATGATGTGCTGTTCATTACAAAAGTTGCCATGGCATAAGTAGAATAATACACTTCAGGATATGCTGCTATGTGTAGTTACAGTGCCCTCCACTAATAGTGGCATCCTCTGTAAATATGAGCAACGAAGGCCGTGAAAAATTGTATTTATTGTTTTACCTTTTGATCTTTTGTTAAAAAAAGAAAATCACAAACATTCTCTCTCTTTCTCTCTCTCATTCATTCATTCATATATATATATATATATATATATATATATATATATATATATATATATATATATATATATATATATATATATATATGTATATAAAAATGTTAAATATAGGTGTGCAACAGTTATTGGCATTCTTTTAGTCAATATTTTATGCTACATCCCTTTGACAAGATAACAGCTCGGAGACTTCTTCTATAATGTCTGATGAGATAGGGATCTGATACCAGTCCTCTATACAGAATCTCTCCATATCCTTAAAATTTCGAGGTTCACTCTGGTGGACTCTCCTCTTCAGTTCATGCCACAGGTTTTTTATGGGGTTCAGGTCAGGGGACTGGGATGGCCATGGCAGTACCTTGATTTTGTGGTCAGTAAACCAGTTATGTGTTGATTTTGATGTATGTTTTGGATCATTGTCCTGCTGGAAGATCCAACCACAACCCATTTGAAACTTCCTCAGAGACGCAGTCAGGTTTTCATTTAATATCTGTTGATATTTGATAGAGTCCATGATGCCATGTATCCTAACAAAATAAAGAAAAACAGCTCCAAAACATTAAAGAGCCGCCACCATATTTCACTGTGGGCATGAGGTACTTTTCCATACGGATCCCTCTCTGTGTGCACCAAAACCACCTCCGGTGTTTATTGCCAAAAAGTTCTATTTTGGTTTCATCTGACCATAGAATCTGATCCCATTTGAAGTTCCAGTAGTGTCTGGCAAACTGAAGATCCTTGTTTTTGGATGAGTGTAGAGACTTTTTACCTGAAACCGTTCCAAACAACTTGTGGTGATGTAGGTGAATTCAGATTGTAGTTTTGGAGACTTTCTGACCCCAAGACACAACTAACTTCTGCAATTCTCCAGCTGTGATCCTTGGAGATTTTTTCGTTCAATCAAACCATCCTCTTCACAGTGTGTTGAGACAATTCCAGGTTGATTTATAACATTTCTGGTTGATTGGAACTTCTTAATTATTACCCTGATAATGAAATGAGCATTTACAATGCATGTGCTATTTTCTTATAGCCACTTCCCATTTTGTAAAGCTCAAGCTATATTTCTATATTTCATAACCCATTGTTATGAATGACTAAGGGAATTTGGCCTGTTTTACCTCATAGTTATACCCCTGTGAAACAGGAAATCATGGTTGAACAATTTCCTGTTCCTAGTCACCCAGGTGTACAATTTTTTATATTTATTTATTAATATCAATGGGAATATACTTCAAATATATTTTCCCCATATTAATTCATAGCGGTGCCAATGATTGTTGTACACATATATTTAACAAATATATTATATATATTTTTTGTTGTTGTTGATAAACCTGTGTTGTGTTTGCAATTGTTTGCTGTCCATGAGAGTAGAGTATTTTTATGAATTTATTGAACAAAAAATAAAAAATTTTAACAATGAAGACAATTATTCATAGCCTTCTTTGTTCATGTTTATCAAGCGTGCCAATATTAGTGGAGGGCACTATATGTGCTGATAACAGTAACTCTGCTTCACAGCCCGCATCACACCACTATGTAGTTCATTATTTTTCTATCACACTATGCAATGTTGTGTTTTATTTCTTACATAAATCACTTCATTTACATTTCTGCCAATTGTGGTGCATATATTGTGTATATTCCAACCCAAGAAACCCAGTACCTATCAGCAATAGTGGAAATCCTCAAGGAACAGCTGGTATTGACAGTATCAGATGGGGACCAGTTAAAATTACAGGTATCATTGCAAGTACGGCCGTACAAAGAAGATTTCACTTTTATCAGTCCAGTGTCTGAAAACATATTTATAAATTTATCACAGTATTGTCATTTGTTCTATAATAATAATAATAATAATAATAATAATAATAATAATAATAATAATAATATTTTATAGAGCTATCCTAGACATATTATGTACTGTTGGAGAATAAAGAAAATTTAAGCTTACCACAAGTAAGGCGATGGATATCACCTTTGCAGGTAATCATATTCTCTGAAGAAATGGCAATATTTGCACAGATATTTAAACAAGTTTGCCAAAATCAATCCCTCAGGCTCTCCATCATAACATGTTAGGTTATTTAAAATGTTGCTTTCTGGATGCATTCAAATATTACCTCCAGAAACAAACAAGCCGTGAGCTGCAATAACTGTAAAGCAAATCACAGGTACCTTACTGTTAAAGGAACATACATTCTGCTATTTGTTTACTGCTATTTGTTTATACTATTATGATGCAAGAGGTATAATTTAACTATTTATATCTAAGTCAAAAATTAGGTATTACTTAGAATTTGGAAAATCATGAAAAAAAAATCTTACAGGTGAGTAGAGTGAGCTTCCTGAAGAGCATTGTGATTCTGGATGGATCGGCACTGCAGCTGAAACTTCAAGCACTGAAACACTGTATTTGCTCTCCACTAATATTGGCACCCTTGGTAAATATAAGCAAAAAAGGCTGTAAAAAATTATCTTTATTGTTTTACACCTTTTGATCTTTTGCTTAAAAAATACCCAAAACTACAATTGCAAAAAACAACAACACGGGTTTATAAAAAAAAAAATTACTTTGTTAAATATAAGTGTGCAACAATTATTAGCAAGATTTCATATGAGAGAAATATATTTGAAGTATATTCCCAGTAATATTTTACTTTTCTCCCCCACTACACCTGCGTGACTAGGAACAGGTAATTAAATATGGGGTATAAATATGAGGTAACACACAGGCCAAATTCGCTTAGTCATTCACAACAATGGGTAACACCAAGGAACATAGCTGTGATGTGCGCCAAAAGGTTGTTGAGCTTCACAAAATAGGAAGTGGCTATAAGAAAATAGCACAAGCATTGGAAATGCCCATTTCCACAATCAGGGCAATAATTAAGAAGGTCCAGCCAACTGGGAATTTTATGAATCAACCGATAATTGGACGTGTGTATATGTTGTCTCAACACACTGTGAAGATGATGTTTCGAGTAGTCAAAAAATCTCCAAGGTTCACAGCTGGAGAATTGCAGAATTTAGTTGCTTGCGTCTTGGGGTCAGAAAGTCTCCAAAACTACAATGTGAAGTCACCTCCATCACCACAAGTGTCATGATTCCCCCGTGCAACAGTGCGCTTGGAGCACTGTTGCGCATGTGTTGACCGCTTCCGGGTTCACGTCATGTCTTCGTCCCGTCTCGTCATGGATCACGAGTGTTTTGGAATTGATGGTGACTATAAACTGAAGAAAGTCATTGTCGATGACTCTGGGTAGACTCTTAGGGGACTCTTAGGCTAAAGCTAGCAGCGTTGCATTACGTACGTATGATGTCATGCGCCATTGACTAGGAAGCGGCTTATATTTCCGGTTAGTAAAAAAAAATGCTATTGTTCCATTTTAGACGATATTACCCTTCTAAAATTCATACACTAGACGGTAGAGTACATAGGTCATAGTTTAAGTGTATAGTATGTCATTTGGGACACAACTTTAGTATTTACTCTCTGGAGCGTGCTTTCGGAAGAGAAGTAACACAGTGAGTAAACGTGCCCCGTACCATGCGCAGACCAACTAATCGATAATGAGATTCATTGATGATTTTCATAATCGATTATTATTGACTTTATCGATTAGTTGTTGCAGCTCTGAATCCCATCCAAAAACAAACTCAAGGGACTTCAGTTTGCTAGACACTACTTGAACGTCATAATAACGGGCCCAAAGTGTGCCAAGAAAATACTCCCCACACAATTACACCACCTCTACTATCCTCTACTATCCATAGAACAAATTCTGACCCTACCATCTGTGTGCCTCAGGAAAAATCTAAATTCATCAGACCAGGCCACATTCTCCAGTCTTCAACTGTCCAGTTTGGTGAGCCTGTGCCCACTGCAGCCTCAGCTTTCTGTTCTTGGCAGACAGGAGTGGAACCAGACGTGGTCTTCTGCTATTGTAGCCCATCCATATCAAGGTTGGACGTGATGTGCATTCTGAGATGCTTTTCTGCTCACAACAATTGCACGGATTGGTTAGTTGAACCAGTTGAACAAGACATTTATGTCCACAGAAACAAGGCCTTTCTGCCATCACTGGATGTTTTTTCTTTCTTGCACCATTCTGGGAATCTGAAAATCCCAGTAGATCAACAGTAGATTACAGAAATAATCAAACCCAACTTTCACCAACAATCATGCGATGGTCACAATCACTGTGATCACATTTTCCCCCATTCTGATGGTTGATGTGTACATTGTAAGAAGTTGCTGGCCTGCATCTGTGTGATTTTATATATTGCACTGCTGCCACATGATTGGCTGATTAGATTATTGCATGTATGAGTAGGTTGAGAAACACTGGGCTAGCATTAAGTGTGTTTGCATAACTCTACCCAATAAGGGTCCCAGAGATATAAAAGTTTTGATTCAGTTGTGAACATAACTTAGTCAGGAGCACATGTCCTACCTTTCTCTTTCTCTCTCCACAGTCCCAAAAGTTCTCATCTAACTTTTACATTGTTTATGCAGTTTTTATGTAATTAAAAAATAAAATAAAAAAAGTAGCCATCAGTACCCATTTTGCTTGATTTTAGATTACAAGGCTTTTTGTAGTTTCTCACTTCTATCTTACAGTTGGTACTTAGTTGTTGTTGTTATTTAATCATGAATTTACCACACGTGCCTATATCCAGTTGCTTTCTGGTGCTGGATATAGAGCTCAAAGTAAATAGAGTATCTAAATCACATCTGCAAGAAACACAGCCACGTGCATACATTTCATAGATGTAGACACATGCCTTGATCATTGCCTAATCTTGTTTATTTCATTCATAACACCTAGCTACTAATTACACTCTTAATGATTGTCGAAGTAGAAAGTGTGTACTTTGTCCTACCTGTTTTCTGAATGTTGGTTTACTTATGGGGGTCTTTACACTGTGTAGTAATACACAGTATTATTACAAACTGAAATCTGAGGTTATTTGAATGTTTTATAGAGGTTGGTGAGGACCACACAATTGTTATTCAGGCTCTGCTAAATAAAAACCTAGAAGGGAAGGAGGTGTATGACTGTAAACCAAAGCAGCAAATCCAAATAACATGCCAAAATGCATTAAAACACCATCAGCAAACTGTAGCAAAATCTATTTAATTACCAGTAACAAGCAAACCCTTTATATAAAAAGATATGTACAAATGCACATTCATTCATTTATCCTGGACAGGGTCACAGTGGATCCAGAGCATATCCTGGGAACACTAAGTGCATTGCATTCACTCCATATAGGACAGCAGTCTATCACAGGGCCGCACACATATATATTCACTCACGTATATATACACTCATTCACACCGGGGGTAAATTGAACCAGGAACCCTGTAGCTGTCAGGCAGGCAATGCTACCCACTGCTCCAGCATGCTGCCCCACAAAAGTACAATTCTACTTAAATGGTATCATGAATTGTATTATATAATGAATTTGATAATGATAGTTTCATTTATGCTCATTTAGAACCTTTTTCTATCCACTCTTAAACTTGTTTAAAATGGCTTATGATGGTACCATTATATAGATCAAATTATTTAGTACAGAGATAGACGTAAATATTTTGTTCCAAAAGTTCTCAATAATCAGCGTCATCTAAGTTGAGATTTATGATAACCAAAGTGCTATTAATGTTCGAAATATTTAAGAGCTGTTCTTTGACTTGAACATGACATATATGGACTGCTAATTTATAATCTAGTTCTTCTGCTGTCAAAGAAAGTTTTCAATCATTTTAACTCACAGACGTTGAGTGGTACGATTAGCTGTATTTTGGATTTCAGGTCTTTGTAACCACAGCTTCTCCTTGAATCTTCAAAATTTGTTGAGTCCTGTCTTTCACACCTACTTGGTTGGCTCCACAACTGTTACGTTTTGCTATATAAAGCTATTTCTAGATGAGATGTGACACCAGGAAGCTCTCAGCACACCAGACATTGAGTGTGTGGTTGCATCATATATTGATTTTCAAATGACCTTGACTTAATCAGAAAATGTCCACAGAGTCCAGACAGATGGGCACCAGCAGCCCAAACAAACTGCATGGCGAAATGTTGAATGAACTTATTGTAATAGCTGTAACTAGATAAATATATAAAAAATTAATCTACAAATATGCAAAATGTGCCAGTGTCAGGGGAAGGGAAGACCAGAAGACACTTGAGATAAAGAAATATAGTAAATGAGAGGAACAAATCAAGCCTCTACTGAGGTATTGCCTTTTGTTGAGATTTCAGTAAATTTAATCTCAACTCTAGGAGTATATTGTAAATTTTATTGGTTGAAGACATGTATTGGTTGAACTGGGTGGATTTATAAGCAACCCACTAACTGTATAAACTTATTAGAATTCTTTGCACAATTAACATAAGTGTATATCCTTACCTATCTATATCCGTCTGCAGTACAGAGTACAGACTACAATTAAAACTGTCTTTTATTTATTTATTTATTAATTTATTACTATTACTACTACCATGTTTCTATTAAGTCACATTGCCAAGAAGTTGGTCTTTGGGACAGTGCTCCTAGTGTTGAGGAAAAGGGGATCCCACTATTCACAATTGGAGCTGGACACAGGCATCAGGTCTGTTTTCAGTGCTTCAGTGTCGATCATCAAGAGACAGATATTGGAACGAACATCCATATACAGAATGCGCAGTGTAGATATTGAATCTCAGCGAGCCCAAATTGGTTGTCAGAGATGATCCAACTAAAATTAATGATGTTACGCAGAAGTAAGAGCTTGCGGCTGATGGTGGAGTGCTCAGTAAAGCAGCTATTCTTTCACAGATACCAGCAAGGTATCAGCAATCTCTGCACTAACTGTGCCAAATTAAAGATCTTCAGTCCAGGCATTCCCTGAGCTATCCATGCAGCAAGACCATGTCGAGAAGTTGCTCAAAGGCTTCAGCATTATCTGGTAGCAGTACCACATTTAGCCTGTAGAGGCCACCAGCAGGTCCAAACAGTCTGTGCCTGTGTTGGAACTGGACAGATAAACTTCTGTTGCGCTCCTACACCTGTGCTTGCACATGTTTACAAATTTCTTGGCCTGGCCAAATAGCGACTATTGTCTTGCAGCTCATCACTGGTGGCTGCACGAAGAGCTACATCTGAAGCACAGAGGCCACCGAAAGGATCCAAACAGTCTGTGCTTCAGTGTTAGAACTAGGTGGATAATGCTCTGCACCCGAGCTCTCAGCACATGCCTACACATGGCTTTCCCTATACATTTGGCCTAAAAGCAGCTTTGTGAGAAGGAGTCCAGGTGAAAATCAAATGTCAGTGTAACCAAACATCGTTTGTGGCTGCTCCAGAGGGAGTGCTCATTCTCGCACACTGTACTGTACATGCAACTCCATGCACTTATTTATTTACAGATCTTATATCGTCTCCCAGTGGAACGAGTGCAGTGAGCATATCCAAACACCCTTCCAGTCATTCCGAGGGCGAGTCCGTTCCTCAAGGCCCACTGGCATAAGGTTATCCATGTGTAGAAACACTGCCCATGGCAGTTAGGAGGTGTGGAATAGAAGGTAAGGTTAAAGGTCTATCTCTGTTCTTTGAACACTGGATACCTACCAGGGTACCCAATAAGTCTGAACTGAAGCCAAACTCGCCAAGAAGGTTCCAAAAGGGAATCTTATGATGTATAATAAAATAGAGATAAGAAGGTATTTTGATAATAAAAATCATAAAACAGGTTAAGTAAAACCTTAACGTCATATAACCATAGGAAGTGGTAAAGCAAGCCAATTATAGTACCAAAACTGTACAAGTTGTCACTCCTGGTTAATTTGGATCTGTGCTTCTTTTTAATGATTAAGAATAACAAACATCAATTCCAGGAGTGTAAACTTAGAAATGTAAAATTTTATATGGCAATACTAAGCTAGCTTAGCTAAAAAGGTTTCAATGTTATTTGGTCATTTTAGAATCTTGCATCTTAAAAATGATACACATGCATTTCTACAACACAAAGATGAAGGGGGAAAAAATACCTCAATATGTGAAGGGACATGGTCTTTTAATAGCATTTGGAGTGAAAAATTTACAGTGTAGTTATTAAAATCATTTTCCTTTAGACAGTAACACAAGGAAACCAAAGACATGCAATGCCTTTAATGAGAAATTTAAAGATCTAGTATCCAATTTATGTATTTTAATTTAATGTCAAAATTAACACCAGGAATCAAAAGTCTAAAAGAAAAAAGGACATCCAAAATAATCTCAAGTTACCCTTTAAAATATACATATATATTTATATAGAAACCCCCATAAAACATTATGCACATTAATAGGAAAAAATGTTTTGATCCTCACCTACAGTGCTGAAGAAAAAAAAAAAAAAAAAAAGGGAAAGAAAAAAAAAAAAAAAACCTCTCTCTATATTAGCAGTTAGGATCCAGTACAATGTTAATTAAAAGGAAAAAATGTCAACCCTCTCCATCCATTTCTTACATTTTTTAAAGCCCTCAAGACTCTTATGTTTCCTCTGAAAAAGAAGAGAGAGAGAGAAAAAGTTTTGTTTGGAATGAGGTCACTTACAAATGTACAGCTAGTTCTGTTTAGCATTAAAATACAGTTTAACTTAATGATCATGGGGATTTAACTACTTGAGAATAAATTACAAGCTGCTAGAAAGGATGTTACTAGGCATAAAGTATATTTACAAAAAGAAAACTAGAGAACGCACATTCAAGATAAAAGGCAAATCACGTGGTGAATCAGTGTTGGGCACTATTGTCAAAACCTCTTGTAGTTTTGCATCTAAAAACTGAATCTGTTCATTAGTTCAGTGAAGGGTGCAAAGAAAAAGTACTTCAGTGCAAATGTGTAAGAATAATCAGGGGCTTAGTGAGAGATTTCTGGATTCTGATGAAGATCTGGCTCTTATCCGATGACTTGAGTTTCCACCTAATGATTCATGAAATCAATATTAATCAAAATTCTAATATTACTTGAAAGAGGAGAGAGAATGATGATGGAAAATGCCCAAGCTCTAGAGCTCAGTTGTGAGCATTAGCATCATCATAGCACAGTGTGAATACGCCCAATTTTCCTCCTCGCAATCAAAAGAAGTCGATGTACACAAGACAAAAGAGGCACCACACTCATCTGTAAACTTTGCGTGAATCTTTCCAAGTCCACACTCTTTTCACTTACCAAAGGCAGCAATAATCATAACACAAAGCACCCAACACCGTCATCATGGATCAAAACTCTTTTCCGATAAGCCTACATTTTTTTTATTTTTTTTGCATCCCAACAAAAACGTCAAAAAAAAAAAACCTTACAAAACTTTAAACTCCTGTACGCACCATTCTTCATCAATAACTTTAATTTGAGTAGGGGAAGGGGAGGGATTTTAACTAGCAAAGGTTTTCCCTGTGTCTTCCTTGCCTCTGTATGTCCTCTTCCCATGTGTGAAGGGCAGGTACCTATACCTAATCATATGCTGTGGACAGAAAGAGAAAAAAAGAGACCCAGATCAGCAGTCTAAACAAAATAACTTTGGACTACAGTTACTGCAAATCTAGCCTTACTTAAAATAGAGTAAATATATCCTATTTGACATCGCACATGCTTGAAATGTGACAAACCTTGATCTGACGCTTCATGGTGATACAGAATAGCATAATGAAGTACATCACAAGGATAGGCCAGAACACTGGCACGTTGAAGGCTTCAAAGAACGTGCAAATCATAGCGATGATGATTCCTTTCGTCGCAGAATGCCTGAATCAACAAATAAGGAGGACAAATATTATTTTGGGAATTTGTTCCCTAAATTCTCTCCTGTTTGTTCAGATGCCGATTCCCACCCAAAAGCCAGCGCTCCCCTATTGTCCAACAGCTACCAACCAGGGAGGGTGACATGGTTAAGGCATACACTTGCTTCCTCCTAGATACGTGAAGCCAGCCAACCGCAACCTTCCGATCTGCTCCTCATGTCCGAGATTTACTTTTATTTCTGTGATTGAACGGGAGAGAGCACGTCATCCCCTCACCCAGACAGCACGGCTGATTTTGCTCAGTTAGGTCACAAAAGGCTGTGGTTGGGATTTGACAAGCAATCTTCCGACAATACGACAAACACTTTTCTGTTGCACCACTTGGGAGTCCGAGAACGAGAAATTTTATGGGTAAGACATGCATGCACAGCAGAGACATGATTAAACACTTAGATTTATCTAACAGAAGTTAGAAGTGTGGTGTGCATTTTTTCAGTTTATGGGATATTCATGAATACCAAACTTCTTGAGTAAAACACTCGTATGAACAATTTTACGAATAAATCAGTTCATATTCAGCTTGATAAATATAATTTATCCTGAATCTTGGTTTCAGCAGGTTCAGCAGAGTTTTATATAGCAGCACAGTAGCTCTTATTCAATTCTTCTATCCCACACAAAATCTGTTCAGAAGACTAAGAGTTTCTGAAGCGAAACCATGGCAACCATATTGTGCAAATGCACTTCTGTCTTTCTATTTGTCAGACAGATGATTTCACACACCGCTTACGGGCAATAGGATATAGCATTTGAGGTTATTATCTGAGGTAGACTGAGATAGTGGTGAAATATCTATGACCAAGGTTGCAGATCAAAGAAGTTGCAACATGACAAGGGGGATTTCACATACTGCTTAAGGGCAAGGGACCAAAAAGCAGTCCAAGAAAGGACAACCGTTGAACCAGTTACCCGGTGACAGAGTCATGGGTGACCAAGGCTTATTGATACACATGGGGAGCGAAGACTAGCCAGTCTGGTCTGATCCCACACAAGATCCCACAAATTGCTGAAAAGGTTAATGCTGGCTATGATAGAAAGACATCAGAACACACAGTACAACCAGCTTGCAGCAAATGGGGCTGCATAGCATCAGACTGGTCAGAGTGCCCATGCTGACTCTTGTCCATCGCTGAAAGCACCTACCATGCGCACGAGTATCAGAACTGGAATACGGAGCAATGGAAGAAGCTAAAAAGGTGGCCTGGTCTGATGAATCACATTTTCTTTTACATCATGTGGACTGCTGTGTATGTTGCTTAAATGGGGAAGAGATGGCACCAGGATGCACTATGGGAAGAAGGCAAGCCTCTGCCGGCAGTGAGACACTCTGGGTAATATTCTGCTGAAACCTTGGGTCCAGGCATTCATGTGGATGTTACTTTGACACGTACCACCTAAACATTGTTGCAGATCAAGTACACGCCTTCATGACAACTGTATTCCATAATGGCAGTGGACTTTTTAGCAGGATAACTCGATAACTTTCCAGTGTGTCAGGATAACCCTGACACACTGGAAAAATTGTTCAGGAATGGTTTGAAGAATTTGAGTTCAAGGTCTTGACTCGGCCTCCAGACTCCCCAGATCTCGATCCAAGCAAGCATCTGTGGGATGTGCTGGACAACGTCCAATCCATGGAGGCCCCACCTTGCAACTTTCAGGACTCAAAGCATCTGCTTTGAAGGTCTTGGTGCCAGATACCACAGCACACCTTCAGAGGTCTTGTGGAGTCCATGCCTCGACAAGTCAGGGGGACCCACACAATATTAGCAGGTGGTTTTAAAGTTATGGCTGATTAATGTAGATGGAAGTGGTAGTGAGTAGCTGTTTTAAGGAGTCTTGGGGTGCAGGATGTCCTAGAGTCTAGATGTTCTGGCTGCAATGCTCCTGTACCATTTACCAGACTTCATAAGTGTGATGACACTTCGCCTATCTGCAGACTCTCCTGAGGTAGATGTCCTACAGTCAGGGGAGATCTGTCCCTATGATGAGCAGAATTCGTTCTTTGTTGAAAAAAAAAAAAAAATCCCCTTCACAACATCTAGCCAAGTCAAGAACACTCTGGAGGAGGTAGGCGTATCATTGTCAAATTCTACAATCAAGAGACATCTCCATGAATATAAATACAGAGGGCTTACCTCAAGACGCCAGATTAGACTTTGCTCTAAAATTAAAATAAAAAGCCTGTCCAGTTCTGATGCAAGATTGACATGTACCAGAATGATATGAAGAGTATGAAGAAGGAAAGTAAGGGCTCATGTTCCAAAGCATACCACATCATCAGTCAACCATGGTGTAGGAAGTGTTGCGGCATGTGTGGCTGCCAATGGAACTGGTTCACTGGTGTATATTGATTATGTGATGGCTGATAAAAGTAACAGGATGAACTCTGAAGCATATAGAGCTATACTTTCTGCTCAGATATAGTCAAACGCTGCAAAACTGATAGGACACTTCTTAGATAGCTTCTTAAGGTAAAGAAATGGAATGTTCTTAAATGGCCGAGGCATTCACCAGACCTAAACCCAATTGAGCATGCTTTTCAGTTACTGAAGACAAAACTGAAGCCAGAAAGACCTACAAATAAGCAGCTACTGAAGGCAGTTCAGTAAAGGCCTGGCACCAGCATTTAGTGATGTCCATGGATTCCAGATTTCAGGCTGTCATTGACTGTAAATCCCAGTATTAAAAATAATTCTAATATGTACAGTGAGGAAAGTAAATATTGAACATGTTTCAGAGAAAAAAAATAAAGGTGTTAGAATGGCAAAGTCAATTGAACAAGATTTAAAGACAATATGTATAGAAGAATGGGCCAAAATCACACCTGAATACTGCTGCTGGTTAATTTCTTCATACAGGAAGCATCTTGGAGCAGACATTACAATCAAAAGCTTCTCCACAAAGTATTAAATAAATTTCAGTTAGTGTGTTCAATACTTTTTTCCTGTGTCAGTCCACTTTATTACACGACTTAATTTATGGACTTTAACGTTGTGAATTCTTTATATTTTAAAGAAATATATATATTTCTTTATATTTATATTTGTCTTGAGTTAACACTGATGTCTGGTGACATGTTCACTACTTATTAGCCCCACTGTATGAATGTTAGTTTGTCAAATTACTTTTGAGCTTATGAAAATGGAGGGGCTATGTAAAAAAAAAATGGCTGTAATTCCTAAACAGTTAATGCAAAATTGTTTGTTAAACACCTTGAATTAAAGCTGAAAGTCTACACTTCGAACACATCTTGATTGCTTCATTTCAAATCCACTGTGGTGGTGTACAAAGGCAAAGTAACGAAAACTGTATCGTCCAAATACTTATGCAACTGACTGTATCTGGGCCCTTTATGTTGCGCGTGTTTATCCTGGACAGTATCTTGTACACTTGCACTGGATGCAGCTTGTACTTGATTTTCCTCTCCAGGTGTAATGTCCAGCTTTGGAGATATTATTCAGAGCTTCAAAAGCATGCATAAAGACATTCAACTCATCCTGTAGAGATGCACTGTCTTCCCCATCATTCTGGCTTCTGTAATCTGTGATATGTGCAAAGTCTTGCTACACCTTTTTGTTGTGGTCATTGGTGCAATGAGTCTGATGACTCCAGAAAGATGTGACAAAGCCTTGCCGGCCCCTTGAGCAACATTTCCTTCAACATTTCAGCAGTACTCTGACTTAATAAATGTTACTGTAAATGTGACTGTATTCACACATTTATCAACTTTTTTTCTCTCATCGCTCTTGTATTAGTAATAAAGCAGCACGGAGTAAAATGAGACACTGATTCACTGGTCCTTCTGTATTGGTTAGAAGGTGTTGATTAATTTTCAATAACAGCAGCTCTAAAAATTAGTGCTGTAATTCAAAATCACAGGTGTACATTAATGTGCTCTTTCTAATATGCACTACAAAATACAGCTCTGTAGTAACAGCAAATTCACAGCTGTAAGGAGACATTTAAAATGTTAACGAAGGTGTCTCCACTGTCAGCATTTTGTAAGTGTTTCACAATGACTTCAGGACAGAGGCCTTTGATCTGCTATGAAGAGGTCACTCCTGATTCAAAAGTGACACACCATATGGCCAAAGTATTTGCACACCCGACAATATGACATTACTTAAGAAGTTCTAGAAACGGTAATGGTTTTGTACAAGAAAGCAAGTGTTTTTCCATATTAAGTGCTAAGAAAACATACTGTAGTGATGAGTAGGTCTATCTTTATTCTGACTGCAGCACTGATTAACATAAAAGATCCATCAGCCAGTGTAATCTCTCTATTGGAGTTAAAATCAGCTGTGTAAAAAAAATAAAAATAAATAATAATAAAAAAAAAAACCTCACCAGAATTTGAATTCAGGCAGTCGCCTGATGAACGGCCGGAACTCCTCGTTCTGCTTTGTGGGAAGTGATGGACCGTCATCTTCAAAATAAATAAATAAATAAATAAATAAATACATACATACAAAGCAGACAATATGAAGAAAAATTAGAGATCGAATAGAAAGCATAGGGGGAGGGTTTTTCCAAAGTGGAACAGGTTTGATAAATGTCAACAATTACATATGTTTATACCACAGTATATGGATATGGAGGACAATCCAAGATGAATAATAAACCAATTATATTGTTTTGTAACATAACAAAGAATAAGATGATTGTTGGTGTAATTAATCCTTCTGCAAAGAGATGTAAATCGATATTTCCTCAAATGGAAAAGTTTTCAGGACACTTTCTGGTTTCTTAGTAGCATTATGTGGGCAGTGGTGGCTCAGTGGTTAAAGGCTCTGGGTTACTGATCAGAAGGTCAGGTGTTCAAGCCCCCAGCACTGCCAAGCTACCACTGTTGGGCCCTTGGGCAAGGCCTTTAACCTTCAATTGCTCAGATGTATAAATGAGATAAATGTAAGTCGCTCTGGATAAGGGCGTCTGCCAAATTCTATATATGTGAAAATGTCATGTAAAAGCTGAATTGGTAGTTTTATAAAAAGAGAGAAATGAAGAGAGACTGGTGAGTGAATGTCTCTTTATAGCCGTGGTTCTCAAACCTTTTCATCGTGAGGCACCCGCTTGTGTAGGGTGCGCCCCTCCGTGGCCCCCAAGAATCGATACATTTTTATTTTTTCTTCACCCCATGCTAGGCTCTTCACTATCTACTTTCTCCGCTAAGAGACTACGTTCAATTTATGTACATCATAATTCAAAGGTTGACGTTTCCAACTTACATACAGGTCAAACTAATTAATTAACAAATTAATCAAGTGATAACGGGGACAAACGTCTCTCAGATAAATAATATACAAAGTATCACTCTTTAATACAAAAATGTTATTTATGGCAAACTGCTGTAGTATAAGAGGAATAAAAGACACCCCATTGTAGATTATACTTCTTATAACAGCATGACCCCAAGTAAAACAGACATTACGGACTGATTAAAACAGAGTATTTGAGTTTAGAGTGAAGAACACAAACATGTCAACACTTCCATCAATAGAATCAACACATTGTAAAATCATCTAACCTTAAAATTGCGAATATCTGTCATAAATACAAAAGGTGTTTAAGTTTTGTATATAATCTTGCCTCCTAATGATAAAATCTCAATAGAACAGCTTTTCACCACCAAGGTTCTAGTACTCGGCTCGAAATATTCCTCACACACACAAAAAAAGGTTTGGTTCCAGCACCAAAATGTTTCTGCTGTGGAGCCAGATAATGGTGAGATTGGGGAATTAAAGTTAGCATAATTTAAGAAATTCAGACTGTTCATCCTGCGTCTTCAATAGAAGGCATGAATGTTGGGTGGTCCCAATCGGTGGCCTGAGGAGGAAACAACATACTAATACCACTGGCAACAAATTTACTTTGAGCAGCAACACAGAAAAGTGCAGCTAAAACACAATAATCCTGTGTATCGGTCATGTAACAAGCACGAGTACAATCCTGACCATTCATTATCTTTACACCATACATTAACACAATGAAATGCAAGCCACAGATTAAAAATGTTTACAGGACCCCTGAACCAGTACCATTTAGGACATTTACCACGTCTGGCTCAACAGCTGTCACACTCACGACTCTATCGGCCAGTCTGTCATATACCTGAACAAACACAAGCTTTAAAGCCCTCACGGTTCTTCCCACTAGCACTTTTACATAATAGTATCTTTCTGGACTATCCTCATGTAGTCATGTAAGTAAGCAATAAAACCCAGCCCAAAGTTGATTATTTTCCAATAACAGCATGCGCCAAAGTGTTTTTTTCCTCTTATTTCACAGCAACCTGCAACAATTAAATTTTTATTTAACGTGATTGAAGAGTGACACAGCATACTTACTAATATCCCTTAATAAGGTATGCCCCTGAGACAAGTAAGTTCCTGTTATTAATTATAACAGCTACACCAGTTGTTACTTCACCCGTCTCTCTTTTTTCCACTCTCTAAGTTGAGAAGACAAAACAAAATGCAGCATGTAAAATGATCTGTTTTCCTTACAGAAACTGTTTGTTAAATAACAGCATGTTTGTTTATTATCAGGCTTAGAATATGTGGCACTTCATACAAGTCCCAGTGAAGGAGAAATTATAATACATTAGAACATGCACATTACATTTACGGCATTATCCAGAGCAACTTACATTTTATTTAAATTATACAGCTGAGCAGTTGAGGGATAAGGGCTTTGCTCAAGGGCCAAACAGTGGCAGCCTGGCAGTGCTGGGGTTTGAACTCCCAACCTTCCAATCAGCATATTTAATACGATGCTACTTCTGAAGGTTTGTATTTACATGTCATTTGCACACTTCATGCTGTCTGATCAAACCTCGAGTTGTTCCATCGAGTCAGTGCATGAAGTATAGTTCATTATACTGCCATGTGTATTTATTGCCTTGCATGTGTTTTTCAGAAACGGTATAGTATGCACATTTATCTAAATGTAGTGTTTTATGTACACAGACACTGTACTGTGCTCCAAGCAGAACATTTCACCCACTGTATATGAACAAGATGGCAAAATTGATTGAGCTGATAAGACCAGTGAGCAGGAACCTTGCTTCAACTGACCTGGGTCATCAAGCAATGACGGGTCCACTTTCGGCGAGAGAAAAGCAATGAACAGATTGAGATGGTAGATTCCAAGAGCATATGTGACTATGTACCACCCCTGAAACACAAGACACAAACTGTATACTGTGTTTAACATATAAACTCATTATCTAGCTCCCTCAATTAAGTAAATAATGAACAGCAATACTGGTGACATTAGATAAACTATATAATTTTGGATATCTGTGCTTTTTTTCACCAGTGCGTTAAAATCACAAGCACACTCTGTGGTGGCTTATAGTTGATCTGGCCACACTATTGGTTTTTTCTATCTCGCAGATGGGTTTAATTTGATTTATCAGCCTAATGATGGCCTGCTTCACTGGCAGTGACCATTCTTTGGACTTCATATTGAGAGTTAAGAGCAACAGATTCCAAATGCAATATTCATTATTCAATTTTAACTTCTATATACCGCAGTAGACAATTAAATGTGAATGTTTGTCAATGTTAATACTATTTATAGAAAAGACTGTACAAAAATATATTTATTGTCTAATTCTGTTCACATTTTAAAGATCCATTCAATTAATGTGACTAAGAACATGTCTTATTTTGATTCAGTGATATATTTGAGGGTATAAGCAAGACTGAATTCACACTTGCTGTTTAATCTTACTCACTAATGCATTATTTACACGCAAGCAAAAAGCACCAAATGATGTCTGCCACTTTTTTTTCCTCCCGACCAATCATGTCGCAAATTGAGGGGCAAGTGCAGTCTTCTTAGATACCAAATATAAAGAGATTCACATCATGTGGAATCAAAAATATTTCAATGCCAATATTCCTATGTTGTAATGTAACCAAAAATAACATTTATAATTTTGGGACATTCACTGGTATGAGATGTGGCATCCCAGTTTAACTGTGGCGACACGCAGTTAGGTCATTATCATTATTACACATTAGAAAAAAATCGAATCTAGATAGTAAACTAGACTAATTATTAAGCTGATACTAGCTAGGACTGGTAAGAGCACTGTTGTGGTTACAACACACACAGTGTGAAAGAAGCCTTATGATATTAAAGAAAAGTACAATAAAGCTTTGCACCTAAATTGAATGAATAATTGTGAAATAAAATTGTGATTTCATTATTAAGCAACATTGTGCCGCTGTTCTCTGTTCATGTGTACCCATGTTTGATAAACTCAATACGGCTTTGTATTTTTTTTGCACCAGTAAGAAAACAAACTAGCGTGCCATTTCTATCTGTGCATCAAAGCATTCACAATATAACAAAGAGGGTATGTACACTTCTAAAACATGCATTTAAAATAACAAGGGGGGGGGGCATGAGCTGCTAGATATGTCTTACCTGTAGTATATACACTCTGATCATGTATATTGCTGTAAGTATAAGCGTGACCGCCCATCGTACTGCTGAAAATGGAGTTGACTTGTCCAACCATGACTGGTAGATCTACAACAGACACAATGTGTGTGGTTAAAAAAAAAAAGGAACGAATTACTATTCAGAGCAAACTTTTTGGACCGGGGGCCACACATTCAAAGGTAAATTAAATATATTTAATTTAAATATAAAAATTCATTTGTGTTACACAGGGAAACCACACTACACATGCATTACTCAGGCAAATCACATAATTTGGGACTGGATAAGGCTGAATATGAAAATTAAAAGCTGATCACTGAGTTAATGTAAAGGAAATAAATATTCAAAATGGTAAGTATACTGGACGTTAATGCTTGTAAGACAGTGGTATGGTTCTGAATAACAAAAGCTGTATTATAACAAATAAATAATAATGGCAGCAGCAATATTGTGAATATAAACTGCAGAAACAATAACAATATTGCAATATTTAAGTGACAAAAACCATAAAATAGGCTATTTTGGTAGGAAATGGAAATAAATCCGATTAACAACTTGGACACATTTTTTATTTAAAATAAAAAAAAATAAAAATATTAATTATATTTAAAAAATTATTATTAATTAAAATTTTATTATATTAAAAAAAAATTATAAAATAATTTTTTATTTATATTAATTAAATAAAATTTAAAATATTTTTAAATACAGTGAACGGAGAAGGCCTAGTCTCACAGCGCCATCTAGCAGACATATGTAAAACAGCAGGATTAGTGCATTAAATGGTTTTATAAAAGTCTTGGTGAGCGGTCAGACCATAGACTGCCCATGTCAGACTTAAAGGGTAACATGAATCAACACATAACAGTGAGTAATGGAGTTTCCGTTTATTATTAGTTTGGGTACAGCACTTACCTGTCCTAGACGCGTGAAGAAGCTTGCTATGGCGGATGGTTTCCCATGGATGGATTCAGCAGAACTGTCTCCTTCTGACATTCTCTCTAAACACAAAGCAGATCCAACATCTGGCTCAATGCATCACAGCTGCAGTTCAAGTCAACATCACTAATTGAAAGCAAAAAAGTGAGCTATTTAAAATTATATATTAAAAAATCGTCATTTATTGGGTATTTTTAATTGGGAGGTAGCTGTCCCGAACCCTAACCCTTAAATTTCAACTTTTTTCAAGCTTAAATTTCAAAATTTTTGCATTTTATTCCATTGTTGTTTTTGTCGTCCACCGCGTTTCTACCACAGCTACATGGTGAGTAGATAGGGCCCATCATTTTGAGGTAAATGTGTTCAAAAGTCTGAAAATCTTCATGCAACTAAGCAAAGCCACTAGCAAACACCTTTTTTTCCTGCAAATAAACTAACTTTTTTGGGTGTTATTCCATAAAATTTAGCTTGTGTGTGTGTACAACTGTTCAGAACCATGTGCTGATTAGCATCATTGAGCTAGGCTCAAAAGTATCTAAAATTGTCCAAACATGTGGTGAGGTTTCAAAAAAGAAAAGGGAACAATCCTTTATTTGGGGAAAAACAAAATTTTTGTAGTTTTGAAAATCAGTGTAACACAGAGAGAGGGACACATGAATATTTCCTGATCAAAAATGTAGGGGCGTGCTTAAAATCAGTCTCAGCCAATGCACTAAAACATACACTGTTTCGGCAGTGACATGAAAATGTGGGGAATAAAAAGGAATAAAACACTTCGGTACATGCTGTTACTGGAACATAATCAACTTTGGGATGGTAACAGTGACTCGGCTTGGTGTTCATACACATCCCACCATTGTCATTATGATCCTGTAACAATACACCACCTAGTGTTTTATTATTTATAGCACATGACACATTAATACATAATCTTCAAAAAAAATTACAGAAAATGTAATGAATCTTTGACAATGAATCTTTGGGAAGTCATGGAGAAAATCATAATACTGCTATGGAAGGTTGCAAGTTCAAATCCCAGCACCGCCAAGCTACCACTGTGGGATCCTTGAGCAAAGTAAAGCCCTTAACCCTCTACTGCTCAGCTGTATAAATGAGTATAAAGGAATGTACTTCGCTCTGAATAAAGGCATCTACCAAATACCATAAATGTGAATGTAAAATGTAAGTAACCAAGTTCTTTTTTTTTTCCATACATGAAAATCATAAGTGCATTTTATTTTAGTAGGTACTTATTTTTTTATTATTAACTGAAACGTTCCGAATCAAATTTTTTTTTGCCTTTGTTGGGAAAGCATATATACACAGTACTAGTCAGTTGTTTAATACATTGTTATGCAGGGTACAGATACATACATACATACACACACATATATAACAACATATATATATATATATATATATATATATATATATACAAAAATGTACACACTATCTCACAAAAGTGAGATATCTCACAGTATTATGTCCCACAACCCTATATTTCCCATAGAAACAGCATGCCAACCCTGAGTTCCCGGGCCAAAATTGGCCCCAAAACCAACATTTTAATTTTAACATTTTTAGGCCTTGAAACAACTTATAATTAAGCATTTGTGCAATATTACTTTGAAAATGAAGCAGTTCAGTGTTTTTACTCAACTTAGAGCACAATTCTTAACTAGAGAAATTACGAAAAATGCTTGATAAAATCCTTATACTCATTTAGAAGTACCATACGAGCATCAGTGTGGTCAATGCCTTTGAATTGAAAAAAGTCAACTTTCTGGTGATAATCTGACCAGCAGGTACTGTTTTCATGAATACACAGAAATTGGCCGCATTCCCGACAACGAAAAACAGTTTTTGATTCCTAGTGGGGGTTGTTGTTCTTTTCAACGGAAGGATTTTTCTTGGCGAAGTGTCTAGCCTTCTCACGACACACAATGTATCTGTTGTTGCCAGCGGCTCCAGCAGGGCCCTCTGGTGTATGTTGGCCGACATTGAGCAGGCATGGAAGACTTGATGAACGTCATGACATCAACCTTCCAGGTCAAAAAATAATAAGTGAGGAATCATAGCAGAGTAATGCTGCTATACCGGCCTTACGGGTATTTGGCATAGACGACCAAGCCAGTTTATCATCCTTACAGGAATAGGTCAAAGATGGGCAAGCCGGCTTTTCGGCCTTACGGGGTTAGTGGGTTAATGTCTAAACCTCTGGCAACAAAAGTGAGTACACCCCTAAGTGAAAATGTCTAAATTGGGACCAATTAGCCATTTTCCCTCCCCAGTGTCATGTAACTTGTTAGTGTTACAAGGTCTCAGGTGTGAATGGGGAGCAGGTGCGTTAAATTTGGTGCCATCGCGCTCACACTCCCTCATACTGGTCACTGGAAGTTCAACATGGCACCTCCTGGCAAAGAACTATCTGAGGATCTGAAAAAAGAATTGTTGCTCTACATAAAGATGGCCTAGGCTATAAGAAGATTGCCAAGACCCTGACACTGAGCTACAGCACGGTGGCCAAGACCAAACAGCATATTAACAGGACAGGTTCCACTCACAACAGGAATCGCCATGGTCGACCAAAGAAGTTGAGTGCACGTGCTCAGTGTCATATCCAGAGGTTGTCTTTGGGAAATAGACATGAGTGCTGCCAGCATTGCTGCAGAGGTTGAAGGGGTGGGGGGTCAGCCCGTCAGTGCACAGACCATATGCCGCACACTGCATCAAATTGGTCTGCATGGATGTCTTCCCAGGAGGAAGCCTCTTCTAAAGATGATGCACAAGAAAGCCCACAAACAGTGTGCTGAAGACAAGCAGACTAAGGACAGGGATTACTGGAACCATGTCCTGTGGTCTGATGAGACCAAGATAAACTTATTTAGTTCAGATGGTGTCAAGCGTGTGTGGCAGCAACCAGGTGAGGAGTATAAAGACAAGTGTGTCTTGCCTACAGTCAAGCATGGTGGTGGGAGTGTCATGGTCTGGGGCTGCATGAGTGCTGCCGGCACTGAGGAGCTGCAGTTCATTGAGGGAACCATGAATCGCAACATGAAGCAGAGCATGATCCCCTCCCTTTGGAGACTGGGCTGCAGGGCAGAATTCCAGCATGATAATGACCCAAAAAGGCCTTTAATCTCATCCAAAATCAAGCTCAAGTGTCTTCAGTTTACACTACTGGAACTTCAAATGGGATCGGGTTCTACGATCAGATGAAACCAAAATAGAGCTTTTGGCAATAAACACAGAGAGAGGGAGCTATATGGAAAAGTACCTCATGCCCACGGTTAAATGGTGGTGACTTATGTTTTGGGGCAGTATTTCTGCCAGAGGACCTGGACATTTGGTAGGATACATGGCACCATGGACTCTCAAATATGAACAGATATTAAATGAAATCTCTGCCTCTGCCATAAAGCTTAAAACGGGCCACAGTTGGATCTTCCAGCAGGACAATGATCCAAAACATACATCAAAATCAACACAAAAATGGTTTATTAACCACAAGATCAAGCTCCTGATTTGAAACCCATATATACACACATACTCAGCAAAAAAAATAAACTTCCTCTTTTCAGGAGACTGTAATTTTGTAAAATCTAAAGAAACTTTACAGATCTTTATTGGAAAGGGTTTAAACAATGTTTTTCATGCTTGTTCAATGAGCCATAAACAATTACTGCACATGCACCTGTGGAACAGTCCTTAAGACACTACAGTTTACAGGCAGTAGGCAATTAAGGTCACAGTTACAATAACTTAGGACACTAAAGAGACCATTCTACTGACTGAAAAACATCAGAAGAAAGATGTCTAGGGTTCCTGCTCACCTCCGTGAACATGCCATAGACCTGCTGCAGGGACGAATGAGGACTGAACATGGGGCCATAGCAACAAACTGCAATGTCTGTAATGTAAGACGCATAAGACAGTGCTACAGGGAGACAGGAAGGACAGATGATCGTCCTTGCAATGGAAAATTACATGTCTTTATGTAATGTCTTCATGCCGTCCATGTGTCCCCCCCAAACGTGATCGAGAACTTGCAAATGCCTTGTCTAAAGATCTGGCTAGATCCTCACAGATTTCTCAGGAAAGTTAATATAACTCAGCCAGACATAAAGTGAAAGTGCTGTTCTTCGTTTCTTACATTGAAGGATACCATAGGCTTACGCATGGTTAAAGGTCGGTCATTAGATGAGGATTAAGCGAGTATAACATCCCAAAAATGGTACCTTAACATGAGACCGCGTGATAGCACACAATGTGGAGGTCAGGGAGAGAGAGAGAGCATGGCGGCGACCACGCCCCTTGACCCCACATGGCATCATCATAGACGATCGTTACACTTGGTGGATGAGTGAGGTAACATCTCACAGCAAGAAGCAACAAAACTGGTGCAGTCCATGAGGACGAGATGCACTGTAGTACTTAAAGACTTACTTTTGATGTCTGTTATCAGACCTTTGTTCAGGGACTCATTATTCCATTTGTGTTCGTCAAAAGTCTGGGAAACTTGTTCAATTTATGTCTCAGTCGTTTAATTTCTTTAATGTTAATACAAATATGTGCTCATGTTAAGAAATTTGCTGGAAATAAAAGCAGTTGAATGTGAGAGGACATTTCTTTTTTTTTTGCTGAGTGTATATTATATATACACAGACATACACACACAAACCAAAAGGAAACAAAAAGATCTAATCCCCTATTGTTCTATGTTTTTGAGCATAATGATGAAAATTGCTTTTCCATAAAATCACTTCAGGTCATTGTTACAATCTGAAAGAGACAGTGGTGAGGAGGGAAAAATCAAAGAATCCAACTCTTGAGGTGCTGCTTAGCCAAAAACAGAGCATCGTTGTTGGGTTTTTTTTTTTTTTTAGTTCTGATCACTAACGCCATTTCTTCAGTGTATTTGACAGCTGTTGTGTATGATACAATCAGGAACATGCTAGGAACAGCACCAGCGGTAGCACTGTAACGTGTATACAACAGCAGCAGATGGCACAGCCAAAGGGTTTTACGTGCTGTTGCGTTCCCTGGACAGACAAACAGAAGATGCTTTCGTAGGATTTGGGGAGAATCCTGAGGGCGAAGGGTCGCGAAATCTGGTCTATATTTTGGGGGAGCGCAGTTGGACAGAAACAAGGACGAGACTAAAGGAGTAAGAAACTCCTTGGGGGAGTGGTGAGGGAACACTGAATATCCACGGCACTGTAACACTGCAACACTACTACTTCCGTATCATTTGTATTTCTTGCAAATGTGAAAGGATGAACCTAGTGGGTTTTTAAATAATGGCTTCACTGCTTTGTTGGGAATTTCTTAACAAAAGTGTGTGGTGTGAACGTCTTCGAATATCCTAGTAGAACAGTTCTGACATTCCGCCCAGCTCTGACTGAACCAGGCCTCGTTTGAACCAGGACCCTCACAGCTGCCTGTTCGGTGTGGACTGAAAAATGAAAGCAGAAAGAGAGTGTTCACCGTGCCAATGGAAAGCCGGTGGAACAACGCCGGTTCTGCTTCAGCAACAGTTCACTCAGTCACCACTCCAGTGATCAGGAATCTGATGGTCTAAACCACGACCTTCAGAAATCAATAACGCGTTATGCCGACGCAGCTAGACCGCTCTGCAAGCTAACTCACCACCAAGTGTAACCGGCTAGTTCTGCTAGCTAACACCTCGTGATCGCGTTAATGGGAACTATTTAACTGGTCGGAAGTCTGCTTTGGATGTTTGTTTGGAGAATTACTGTCTGGTATTATTTATTCAAGCTGATCATGGACATTGGAGAGAAACCCCGGCTGCGTAAGACGTTCTTCAGTGTTAGCATTAGCTAGTGAGCTACTGCCAGAACTCCACTACAGCACAGACTGCCATACCATCCTTATATTTAAGAATAAAATATGTGAATTAAAAAAAACATCAAATAAACCCGTTAGCTGAATCAAATAAATCCACATGTGCTTGTTCGTTAGATAGCATTAGCCAACTAACGATGTCTCTTTCCTTTTTTTTTCTCTCCCCCTTTTTTTTTAATTGCGTCCACATCCGCAAACTGGGATTTGTAGTTTGTTGGAAAATTATTATTTTTTAAATACCTCAACAAACATTTGCTGCTAATCTAAATTTGATGTTACACAGCATCAGACACAATAAAACACTGTCTACACTTTATGACAGCGATCACATTTAATAATTTGATCATATACGTCACAGTGTGTTTGGATAAGGACTACAATACCCAGACACGGCAATAAAACCCGGACAACTCACTTCCGGGGAAAATCACTATGAGAGCTGGTTAAAAAAAAAAAACTAGCTTAGTCCAGGACACTCTACGTTTAAATCAGGAATAATCCGGATTATATTGGCAGGCAAAACGGCACGAGAAACGCTCCATTATTTACCAGATTGTGGAATAAAATAAGAATAAATCGAGTACCTTTTCTCACCGGGTGCTGCCGCTGTATCACTCTCAGCTGCTGCCTGTCCGCCGCTCGCGCTACTCCGCTGTGAACACGTCAGTACTTCCGCCAAGGCAAAGCTCATTCCAGACTCAACTAATGGATCACAGAGCATTCCGGATCCTTTCTAGTCAACCAACATGTCTTGTTCTATTACTATTACCTGTCACTACGTTTTCCTGTGCAGCGGATTGTGAACAGACTGACTACGTTTACATGGACAGCTGTAGTCTAATTATTGACCTTACTCTGGTTAATATAATATTGTGATTAAGGTGTTCACATGAGTCGCTTTAAGAATACTCCTTTCATGTACCCATTTTACATAATTAGATTTACGGCAGGCGTCATTACGTCACCGCACCACGCCGTCTGACGTTCCCTACAGATTTTCACGTATCAACATACAGCTCGTCTTCGTTATGGTGCCGTATACAGTTTTGGCTGTTTTCATACAAAAATAAAATAAAATAAAGAATTACGAACGCTTTAAGTGCAGTTAATTATTTGTCATGCTGTACGTGCAAATAGACAACTGCTTGAAGCCGTGGGCTGCGTCCTAAACCGCGTATGTACCGCTATATAGTAGCCGAGATACATTCCTTATTTTTTCCCCACTACAGGCCTATAGTAGGCAAGTATGCGGTTTGGGACGCAGCCATGCACTCTTGTTTGCCGTAAAGTGTTGAACACTGCCATGTGTCAAGTCCTGTCGCAAAATGTGGTGAAAACTCACACTACGTTAATAATGTGATTAAGGTGTTTACATGTCTGTAATACACGTCGATAATGCGACAGTGTATATAAAACAGGAGTACTCCACCTGTCTTAATTCGATTAGTGCTTACTTCGAGTATGACCTTAATTAGATATAGGTAATTAAAAATGGCTGTTTACATGGTAGTTTCTTCATTAGAGTATTGTCTTAATCGGGTTAATAGTGGATTATTGTTTTCCATGTAAACGCAGTGTAAACACACACAAAAACCCATGCGGGTCCAACATGTGCATTCCACATGACTTAGGTTTCCCACCAAAATCCCACACAGGTGTCTGTGATGTCATTACTTTGTTTTGTTTTTTTTAAATAACTGTAACTTACCAGTTTTTTGTATCCTTATTACGCCGTTACATGTATTCCATTACTACCCGAGCCTGATGTAAAGTTTCACATTCTCACACTATGTCACCGGGTTTCCAGTAGGTGGGAGGAAACCCGAGAATCCAGAGAAAACCCAAACAGTAACAAGGTGAACATGTACAGAAACTCCAACAGACAGTAACCAGAGCACAGGATCAAACCAAGGACCATTGAGCTCTGAGGTGTCAATACTACCTGCTGAACCATTCTGCTCCCCATCAATAAATACTTTTAATGTTTAGATTTTTGTATTTTGCATTTGGCAAAAATAAAAAACCATTAAGTGACATATAATTAGTTTATTTATTACTGGACTGCTGTTTTGTATTTTTATTGCAAGGTGTGCAGATGTACTAGATACAATTGGTTAGCTGTAAAAAAAAAAAAAAAAAAAAAGAAGAGTGAAACCAAATTGAAAGGTTAATATCTGTGGAACCTGCCAAATCAAAAGCATGATCTGTCAGAACATGGTGGTGATGACTCTAAGCCACATTGTTGTTCCTTGTATAATGTTCTTCTGTCATATCTACATATAATGAATACTACAGTGGACATTATACATTATAAACATTATAAACTCTTCTAGAGTAGATACAGACCAGCATAGTTTTTATGCTCCTAGATATATTTCTATGAGTCCAGATTCAGTTTGTATTTTCCAAAATAACTTACAAAGATAGCTGCATCGTGCCTGCCTGAGGTGTATTAATACAGTTAATAATACTGTCAGGTGTTCTCCTGCCTTGTGTGAAAGAAAATCTGCAGCCACAGCTACTTTAAGGCCTGGGCACTCAACATTTGACCTTATCATCACACAGGCTTATATTCTAAAAGAAAGAAAACAACACAGTGATATTGAATATTTATTTAAAGACACTAACTGCATTTCTGGAGTGAGCTAGTAATCATTTTTAGTGTCCCAAACTCAATGACACGGATCATTAGTGCTGCCTCTAGGGGACGCATTATACTGACAAGCGTGTGCTCAGTATGGGGAGAAAGGCAGTTTTTGGTTTTGAAATTAATAATCTACTTATATGTTCATTGTATAAATATATTGTTTAATGTAGTAGGTTTTACACATAAAATATCATGTCAGTGGCCTAGTGTACTCAGGTGCAGAGTGTTTGGTGAGCTGCTGTGAGTCGGCGCCATGTCAGAATCTGTTTATTAAACTACTACTGTACACTGAGATAAAAGTGAACATGCTCAGTATCCAGGTAAGACAAAGTGACTTTCAGACCCCTCAGCCGATGCAAGGCTTGTCCTTACAGATCCAGGATTCCTTACTGTGTTCACAAGCTTCGGGAATGAAGTCGTACCATTACCATATTACACCATATTATAAAGCACAACACTGATATGGTCTCATACTCTATGAATATACTGCGTAATTCATTAAAGTTCATTAAATAGACTAATGACTAGTACATGTAGTCATACACTGTAAAAAAATTACAGTAATTTACTAGTAACAGGGCAATAAAGTAACATTTACATTAAATAACTGTAGAATTTACAGTTACAGAATATTTACAGTAAAGTACAATAATAGTTTACATAGTATAAAATAAAACGTTATCAAGTACATTTGCTCATTTTGTTGACACTTTAAAAAAAAAAGTTGAGCTGAAGGTTAAGGGTTTTGCTCAAGGACACAACCATGGTGGTTTGGCATTGCTGGGATTTGAACATATAACCTTCTAATCTGTAACTCAAAGCCTTAACCACTGAGTCACCATGACAGACTCAACTAGCTTGCACTGATTGCCATATTTAATACAGCATATTTTAATACTTAATTAACAAAACAAAATTTAATGAATCAAAACAGATCAGTAGAAATATATCAGTATATATATATATATATATATATATATATATATATATATATATATATATATATATATATATATACCTAACTCCTTAAGTCTCCTAAGACTCACCACTGTTTCTGTTTCACTGTCACAACTGACTAGTTTATAGTAGTTACTGGAGAAGAACTGAATGATAAGAATTCAGGGGGTTAAGCTATAAGATATTTTCTTCTACAAGCAATAGCTGTGTTCATGAAATCGTGTGAATGAATATGGCAGTTTTTAAAAAATAAAAGAATCACAAGGTAGTAACTAAAACAGGTCATAAATGTAATGAAATGCAATGAAAACTGAAATTCGGCTGCAGTTTGTATAGTTAAAATAACAAGTCGAGCGCTGATGGGATTTCCTGAGAGATTTGTTCAATAACTGTTTTTCTGATGCTCCACATGGAGAACAGGATCTGAATATAACTATTATCACTACGGTTTCTATGGAAGTAGCCTTTTTTTCCCTCACTGTGTTACAGATTACGGCTGTCATCATGATATTTAAAATTAAAACCAACCTAAAAACAACCAAAAGCCACGAGTTCAATTCTAAATAATAATTCAGAGCAGTTTGATTTTCTTGAAATGGCCTGGGTTGGGATATTAATGACTACAGATATAATTACTATAATACACACTTTAATATTAATATAAAAAAAATACCTTACACAATTCAAACATATTTTTTTTCATGAATGTGGAAATGAATAAAAATAGACGTTGTTTTTTTTTTTCAAAAGAAAAGACTATTCAACTTTAAAACATTCATAAAATCTCTTATGAATAACCTGACATAATACTGATCACAATCAATCAAAAAAAATATTACAGTGTTTACGATATACAAAAGCAATAAAGTGCTTTCTTATGTGATTTTAGCCAGCACCCATCGAAAAAAGCATTGAGCACTGTGAGCTGATCAGGCATTAGTGAAACAGGGAATATTAACTGTCAGTTTAACAGATTTGGGTAGATTCTCATTACTTTTCACAAATGCATATGTGCATTTAGTCCATTACATTCTTGTAGCTAAAGTAATCCATTATCATAGTAAATGTGATTTGAAAATGTCTCACAACTGCCTGTTTGTAACCAAAAGTATATACAATAAGGGGGGACAGTAAGAAAAAAAATAATAGTACAATACAATATCACAAGATCTACTTAGTACTATACATTTACAAACAAGGCAGTGTTCGATGATTCAACACTGCAGCGGCAGCACAAGCATTTCATTATTCGGGTAGCAAAATGTCTAAAAAATATTTATTAAAACTGCACAGAATCGATTGTTCTTTATCTAACGGAAGCAATACATTAACATTTTAATAATTGAATCTGTAACAGTGAAATAACAAAAGCACAAACCGTGTCCTTTCTCAAAGCATATAAATACCTGGGTTCTGGTGAAGAAATGTGTGATTACACGAATATTTTTTTATATTGTTCCAATACTATGGCCAAATAAAGTCTTTCCCACTTAAAATGATGGACAAAAAAAAAGTAATTATAAAAACAGTATGGCATGATAAATAAAACCTTGTCCTGCAAGGCTAATACCACACAGTATGGGGATAGTTTCTTTTTCTGAGCTAGTGTTAATGCTTTAAACACATATCAAAATCTAAACCACGTAATGCTCCAGTGTCTTGCAATATACATTTTATGGCAAGTAAACAACATAACACTCACTAATACTAGGTTTCATATGAGCGGAACACCAGGCCGATCTGATTTTGACATGTAGCTAAGCTGAGCTGCACATTTCTGATAGTCGCTTCATTTTACTGGTGACAGACTGCTTTTCAAATACTTACGAAATTAAAGATTCAATATGACACTGCTCTATAATTGTCATTCTTGAGAAATATATCTTACTAGGTGCCCTTTAAGTTCCTTCCTACTCTAAAGTATTACTATGAGTGTTATTTCCACTGCACATTCAAAAACATTCAAAATCTAGACATAACATGATGCTACAGAAAAAAACAACAACTATTAATGTGGCTTGATGATGTTTAGAATTTTCTATAGGTCGTCTACATTCTTTGAGACATGCAGATGTGAACTCTGTTGTTATAATATGGTCCTTACATGTTTTTTCGGTCCCTTAATGTGATTCACTATACAGTATACACATCACTGTGTTGTAGTTGATATCATTTATAAAATTACTAGTTGTCCATTCAAAAAAAAAGTTCTGGGAGGTGTTCCTGTCACATTTACATGTTATAAAAGTGAGAAAAAGAAAAAAGTTTGAAAGGAACTGCTTTAAAAAAAAAAAAAAGATAAACATGACACTGAAAAAAGATAGAACTGTCCGTTTCAGTTAAAAAAAAAAAAAAAAAAAAAAAAAGAAAGGAGCTGGACGGAGAAAAAAGTAAAGCAGCAAATTGGCAAGGTCTCTTTGAGAGCCTTAGTGAGACATCTCAGCGCATGTCACTCTCTGCAAACTCTTCCTTAATGGAGTGCTTACGAGTCTTGCAGTCGGGCATGTCGAAGCCGAAATCCGGCCACTCGTCTGCTCCGGCTGTGGTGCCGCGGTTGGGGATGGTGATGGTGTGGCGCACACGAAAGTGCACAGCCTCCATGACACGCTGCCGCTGCAGTTCACCTCCTGGCCCAATGGCCATAGTGGCCATGTTACTACTGGAACGAATAAGCTGCTGGCCATAATCATGGCCCTGCTTCATGTCCTGGAGGCCTCTCCAGATAGCCAAACGGAACTGCTCTGGGATCTTAAGAGCTCCAAGATCCTGAAGGGTAAACACAGAGGAGTTAGCATCACCTTAGCTTTAAAGGCTCACTTAGGCACAAAAAACTCTTGTTCTTTGAGTAATTCATTTTTGTTTTTTTAATCTCTTCTCATTATAACTCATACAGACTGAATAAAAACTACTGAAGTTTCATCCATTGTGAATTTTATTTACTATTCACTTTAATACAAACCCTGAAGATTTGGTTGTTCTGTAGAGGTGGGCAAAAAAAAGGCAAAAATATCATATCACAATACTTGAAGAACATACATGATACTGTGTATGTATTACAGTGTATAAATTTGCTGAGGTTTTGCTAGCAAAGCACAAACAAGGGCCACAGTATGTAACATATGATTAACAAAGAAAAGACAGGAAAATGAAATAAATGAAAGTTTGTAATGTCTATTCGGTCTCCTGATATGTACGAAACTGCATCTTGATGTTATTACATTATGGTATCTATATATAAATGTTGCCCAGCCCTCATTATCTGACTACTTTGAGTTACTGCACTTTCTAAATAATTAATATAGTTTTCAAGACTTTAACCAGTTCTTGTTAGCTTTCATAAGGTTTGGCCATTGATGCACTTACAAAAAAATAGTTCACTTTATTACATAACCAAAACATATTCCTGATTTCTAGCCCATTTCTATCCCAAGTGGGTTTTCATATCTGCTGGAATCCGTTCATGGTAGCTTAAAAAAAACTAAATAGAAAAACCCCCAAAACCTTTCATTTCCACTTTACAATGAACACTATACTCGACTGACATCAGCCAGTGGAATCAAGTCCTTGGAGATGATTCTCGTTTTGTTTACCTCCATGGAGAGGGTCTGCAGGTGGTACACACTCTGGAGGCCCTGGGATGTGAAGTAGTCGATGCAGTTTTGGCAGCCCAGGCTGGTTAAGAAGCTGTTCAGAGAAAAAAGGAATCCCACTAAGACCAAGGGGCTGCACCCTGGGAATTACAGATTCGTGCATGGACATTTTAAGCAGAATAAAGCAGTATTTTAATCTACACTGGCTGTAAATGATTATTCTACAAAATACATAATAAAATATTATAGAATAGTCTAATATAAATTATTTTTACTCCCTGGAATAAGGAGGTATTACTAATACACAAGAAGTGCCAATAAGCTAAAATGAAGCAAATAGTAATAATATGTAACCTATAATTTGTTTTTGTTTCTAAATGTATTTTTAAAAGGTAACAACATTAGAATAATAATTATTATAATATTAATATTAATATTAATATTAATAATAATAATAATAAATGACCCAATTAAAAAAAACACATGCAGCTGCATGAATAATCCGTAACAACTTCTTTTTTTTTAAAGCATTCAGACTTTTATTATAAATACAAAAAGGTGGATTCTACATACAGTGAAAAACATTCATCTGTTTTGATATTTTAATGGGACATATATATATATATATATATATATATATATATATATATATATATATATATATATATATATATATTATATATATATATATATATGACATGAATATTTCAAAGGTAGATTCCGCAACTGTTTCATGTCTCTTATTGTGCTTCTTTTTTTAACAGTTACAGTCTGTAATATAAATCATTTTGGAATTTATTAATTTTATATTAATTTGTCAAATCATGCAACTTTATGTGATCAGATTGATTTGTTTATTGGATGTCAACATGGAGGGGGGTGAAGGAAAGAAAGTAAGAAAGAAAAGAAACAATGCCTTGACATGTCTGGGGACTCTACCTTTAAAGTGATACATGAAAAATACAAAATGCCAAAGAATGGAAACTTATAATAATGGAGTGGCAACTGAATTGCAAAACAGTGCATTGCAATTAGACATGAAAATAAAACATATTTCATGAAAAAAATATGTTTTTTTCACTTATGTCAGAAACCATATAGTTCTGTAATATTGTTTTAGGTGTAGGCTGCGTGATGCTCTTAAACAGAGAATGAGTAATGTGAACAGAAGTGTGAACTCCAGCTAAATGTAATACATTATTGTAGTGGGTTGATATATATATGTATATGAGACCACACAGTACATCCAATATCATGCATGGAAACAAGTAAAAAAAAAAAAAAAGAAAAAAAAAGAAAGAAAAAAAAAGGTAATTCTATATAATTATCTTACTTTATGCACAAAGATATAAAGACTAGGAAAACCAAATTTATTTCATTCAATATTCCACGAGAAAAGTCAAAGCAAATGATTTCTCTTAGATAAACACTTTTGTTTTCTGACCAGCAGAAAAAAAAGATTTCAAATCTCAAATAATATATTTACAGATGAGTAAACAGAAGGGGTTGAGTCAGCAGAACCCAGGCTTCCCTTCTACTTAACACACTACAGCCATAAATCCCGTGGCACAGTTCTCCAAAAAGGTGATTCCATGATTGTGGTGTCATTTAGCCCGTCTAACTGTTAAAAATGAAACTTTTGACATTTTCTATTTAATATTTTCAACATTAAATATAAGAAAACAAGCATTTAATCATTCAATGTCTTAACCCATCCTAGGCAACAATTGCTTTTTCTTGACACTGTTCTCTTAAATAAGTAACAGGGATGAGGTATTTTTTTTAGCAGAGAATTTGCAAATACACTAAATGTGTGAAGCATCTACGCTAATAGCATGAGGACATCAATGATGTTCTAATGACTTACCTACAATGATCAATTTATTATTAAATTAATAATTGACTTTCATTTATAATAATTGACTTTTTTTTTATCTAGAATTTGAGCAACAGGACTGTGTTTTAAAGTGACCTTGATAGGCAATATCACTATCATTGAAAATAAAGAAGAAAAAAAAAGGATGAAAAATTGGTAATTTTCCTCTTCCTATGATCTTCAGGAAATTTGGATGATGCAATTTCATGTTCAACAAGCGACTTGTAGAATAATTGAATTATTTCATTGGGCTGAATGTGTTCAGGGAACAGGGTTGAGTGAATGCTCTGGGACTAATATACATTATGTACATTATGTAATGTATAGTACATAATGTACTATAAAATGATGACTCATGGAAAAGGATGTTTCAAGCATGAGATGTTAAATGGATTCAGACACGAATGCAAAAAAGGAGAAGAATGTTGAAGTGTAAAGTGTAGTTACTGTGGGCTAGGACAAGCAAAATTAAAAGCTAGATTGTTGCTGTCGATTGTGTAGGTTTTAAGTTATTTATCTGAAATATGCACGTATAAATTTTTTTTTTTTTTTTTTCCCCTTTACATATATATTTGTGAATGTGATATGAGTGGGATACAAATGGCACCCCAATCGTGGAATCCCCCATAATATCAAGTCTTGTAAAAATGACATCATAAATACTCTAACACATAGAAAAGACAATACAGTGCTTTTCAAACCATGAATGAACAAGGCATATTTTGGCCCAGTAGACAGAAAGGATAAGTCTTTTTGTGTGACACACACAGCAAGGGGTCATTTCTGTAGTTTTCAGATGTGTGTGAGCGTGCGTGTGTGAGAGAAAGCGCAGGAAAGCCGTGCTACTGCAGGGTGAAGTACCTGATGAGGCTGGGGTCAGGGTTGTAGGGTGGAGGCGGAGTGCAGTGAGATGCTGACACCATCGACTGGGCTTGGTGTGCACCGTTCACATCGCCGTTCGACTGCATGTGGTGGCCGCCCAGCATGTTCGAACCTACAGGAAACATCCATATCGTTAAGACAACAGGCTATTGGGCAAATCCAAACTGAGCATAGCACTGAGAAGTTCAAGGGTTAAGAATCTGGCTTGGAGGGCAAAAGTGACTTTTGGGCAGTTCTGAGATTTGGACCTCAGACTTATGACACATACAGTATATTAACCATCTTTTAATATGTAACCTAAAAAGGAGGAAAGAGTTACGAATAGCTTCCAGAAGTTTCTGAAGATGTGTATTCCGCTCAGTGCACCTCTTTATCGATCGCCCATGTGTATAAGGTATGTGTATATTTCCTTCACAATTTTTTTATTGATGCATATAAATTAAGATTGCCGCCACACGGTTGCTCCATACACACTGTTTTGAATCAGTGTGGCTGTACTATCAATATGTAGCGAATTCTGTATCTGTAATATGTCTGCTATTAAATCTCCTGATGTAGGATCTTGATGTTATATCCAATAGTGTGCACGAATTCAATAAATTAAGCAGGCGTTTATTAGTTGTTTGGCTCAGAATTAATACATTTCTAGCTTATTGCTCTTATCTTTTACTGCAACTCACCAGAACACCAGCCTTTTTTCCCCTAAAAACCTTGATGAAAGCCGAGCTGCTTATATTAAATTTTCAATTCAATTCAATTTTATTTGTGTAGTGCTTTTAACAATGGACATGGTCACAAAGCAGCTTTATAAATAAATAACTCAGGAAATAAATTTTAACTGTATGAAGTTATCCCTAAATGAGTGAGCCAAAGGTGACGGTTGCAAGAAAAAACTCTGTGAGACGATATGAGGAAGAAATCTTGAGCGGAACCAGACTCAAAAGGGAGCCCATCCTCATCTGGGTGACACCAGATAGTGCAATTATAAATAAATCCCTTCCATTACTGTGTACTACATGGTCAAATAGTGCAGTTGTGCGACCAGGAAATGAATTACAGTTTTCACATGAAGTTTGTTGAAGTTATCACCTGTTCACTGATGGAGATTTGCACTTGAGCGCAAAACTGTGCATGGCAATTGTAGTCCTAAGCCATCGTAGCAAAACTGTTTGTGTCATTTGCAGTCCAAAGCCATCTTCATGATTCTTAAATGTTTCATGGCTTTATATGTGGTCAAGGCTCTTACCCATGTGCACCATACTGGCAGATGGTCCTGCGTTCTGATGGCTCTGATGAGTCACTATCTGGTTGACTGAAGGAAGTTTGCTGATGTTGCCGTGGACTTTGTTCATGTTGCTCAGAGGTGTTCCATACGGCGATGGAGAGGTCACGTGACCACTACAAAGAAATAGATGTGTCAGGGAAAATAAGGGATAAAGCATGAACCTTTGTGCGTGTGCGCATGTTGGGGGATGGGAGATAGAACAATCCAGCTGTGCAGTGTGTATAGAGATGTGTTTTTCATGAAGTTCACGTTCTACACTCTTTCACTTACCCCCTGTTATATGAATATACTAAAAAAGTAGGAGCAAGACAGCACAAGTAAGTAGAAGCCGGTGTTACATGAATGTTTTCACTACTAAAGACATGTCTTTCATGACAAAATCAAACACCTTGTTGCACTTTTTCAGTCTAAAAATGTATATACACCACACTGAAAATCAAGGGTCAGTATACTCATTATATTGATAATAAAATGAAACTTCTTAGCTCGTTACATACAATTTATGTGAATTTTGAGAATCGCAAAAGTAATTAATTAATTAATTTTGGGTCACATCCTTCATTTTAACGAGACAGAAAATTCATTTTGTGATGCAAAAAATTATTATAATTTTGTGATCAGTTACATCGACACATCATGGTGCCCTGTAGCTCTCGCCTGGTTTCTCATTGAAGCTAAGCAGGGTTGAGCCTGGCCAGAACCTGGATGGGAACCTCTTGGGAAAACTAAGGTTGCTGGAAGTGGTATTAGTAAAGCCAGCAGGGGGTGCTCACCCTTTGGTCAGTGTGGGTCCTAATGCCCCAGTATAGTGACGGGGACACAATGTAAAAACAGTCTTTAGGATGGGACCTTGACACTCTGTGGTCATTAAAATCCCAGGACACTTCTGGTAAAAGAGTAGGAGTATAACCCTGGCCAAATTCCCCCATTGGCCCTCATCTGTCATGGTCCCATAATAATCTCTATCCCTGAATTGGCCACTTTCTCCTCCCCACCTGGTGTGTGGTGGGTGTTGTGGCGCAATATACACACACACAATGTAAAGTGCTTTGAGTGCCTAGAAAAGTGCTATATAAATCTAAGCAATTATTAATTATATTAACGTTTTTGTTTGTTGTAACAAGGTTTTGTAGTCACTTCAGTGCATAAAATGAATGCTTGAATTAATTTTTTTTCTTTTTGTGAAAAAAAAGTAGAGCAAAGTTTAATTTGCATGTGTCACTAAAGTAATACACTTTCTGCCACAGAATTCATTCTGTTCATGAAAATTGTCATCTTCTGGTATCTTCTCTTTATATGACAACTTATATACTTCAGCCAAGAGAAAGCGGAAGCTTTTAAAATTTTTCTGAGTTGTAAATTTAGTAATTTTAAAATCTAAAATGTACATAAAATAATGGAGAAAATTTTATTTATAGTATATGAACAGTATGTGTGTATGTTGTACTCACTGTCTGTGCAGTAGCTGCTGTTGCTGTTGTCTGTAGGAGTCGACTAACTGCTGTGGAACCAGCTCCACTAACTCTAAACTGTCCTTTATCTTCATCAGGATGTCAAAGTTCTCCCTGCCTCGTACCTGCACAACATCCCCAAACACATTATAGCAATGTCCCCATGACAAAAACCACCTACAGAAATCTTACTGTTGTACATGTAATGAAATGTGTGTGTGTGTGTGTGTGTGTGTGTGTGAACTCACTGGGATGTAGTACATTTCCTCTTCTCCATGTCTCCTCTTCTTGATGTTGATGGGAGGACCGGGAATGTTGGGAGGCGTTTGTCTGAAATCTGTGGAACGAGATACAAATGCTCAGTTAAGATAATGAGAGCTGTTTTGGTTGGAGACATCACATGGCTACTCTTGGTTCCACATTCTTGATACTATAGTTAGGTCCAGTCTAATTTCATTTTTTAAATTAGATTAGAACTAGACAAAAGACAAAACTGTATAATGTAAGGAATATGAAGAAGAGTTATCCAAAGTTGCTTAGTTTCCAATAACACCACGTTTTTATTCCACAGGAATTTGCCAACAATGACAGTTTTCTTTAACGACAGAACAATACATCATAACTTTTATCCTATTTCTAGCTTA
The DNA here is from genome assembly GCA_012411365.1 of Ameiurus melas. Lineage (NCBI taxonomy): Eukaryota > Metazoa > Chordata > Actinopteri > Siluriformes > Ictaluridae > Ameiurus > Ameiurus melas. The sequence goes on along the minus strand of CM022780.1, from coordinate 7,596,215 downwards.
ATGTTGTTGAACGACCATGAAAAGATTTACTTCCAGTTACCAGTTATGTTACAGCAGCTATAAAGAGTCTCTCTTTATCGCTCTTGTGAAGTTAATAAGACCAAAAAATGCAGCTTGGTGTGCTGCAGAGAAACTGCAATGCCTTTCCCATGTCTGAAAACTTATAGCAGCAACTTTACCCTGACTGTTACAAAGTGTGGACACTGGAGACTCCTTTCAAAAATGTTAATTAAACACCTCCTTTGACAGGAATCTTGATTTCAACAATTACATCTGTTTACGCGGACATGTCTCTGTGTAAGTTACAATAGAAATGATAGAAATCTTACTATAGAAATGACAATGTACTAAAAATGAGAGCTGTTATATTATATTAATTATTAAAATACTTTTATTTTAATCAAGGCTAAAATGCGTTTTTATGAACGAGTGCTTGACTCACTGCGCTTATTAACGTTGCCATTTTTGGCCACGCTCTCGTTCAGTGCTTGCTGTTCTCTAAAATGATCCTCATCTGCTTTGCGGTCTCGGCCCGGACATGCACATATCCGGCCTTCGAAAGAGCGTCGACCCAGGACCTGACCACTGCAAGAAGAGAAAATGGTAAATCATGTGATAATCAAACTGAAGGTCATGAATATTTTAAGGTATGTTTTGATTCTTTTTATCTTACACCGTCACAAACAGGTTATGGATATATTCAAAACAACAACAACAACAACAAAATAACTAACTCTCTTGTCTCCAGAGTAATGATGATGAGAATGGGTCTGCGGTTCATTCCACCGACACAGCTACTGTTACACATGAAATTATACAAAATTGTTGTGAATTCTGTCCCCACCTAGAGAGAGCGAGAGCGAGCGAGAGAGAGAGAGAGAGAGAGAGAGAGAGAGAGAGAGAGAGAGAGAGAGATTGATTATGTAATGCATTTTCTTTAATCTTTTAAATACCATTACAACACTGTAAAAAGCACAATTGTTTTGAAGAAAGTCTGGATTTATTCTAGCCCCTAGGGGGCAGCAGAAGCTCAAAACACCAGCAAGTACTAGGCAGTGCATTTATAAACCCTACCTTATTACATCCTAAAGGTGAGTCTGTTATCATTTGGGGGAAAATTATATCATCCATATATTTCCATAAACAATTCTGTGCGTGATGTTTTTATAAATCCTAAATCTTTTTCACATTGGTGTACATGAACAGGCTTATCATATCTACCTACTGAACACTATCAGATATCCTTATATGGTTTGGGTTTCAGCTTTTTAATGGGGATAGTAGCATCAACATGTTCAGGCTTATTCAGGCAGGAATTAATAGCTATTTATGTAAAAAAAAATGTTACTGAAAGCAAGACAGAAGTCTATTGTGGTGACTGTTGAATTGAGTGCATGAATTTGTCTTAGGCAAAAATGTCTCATCAGTAGTTTCCTATAACATCAGCTCTGAATGTAGTGCTGGCTATTCTTCAAATTACAGATTTATACAGTGCTGTGAAAAAGTATTTGGATTCTTCATCATGATTTCTTCAGTTTTTGTGTACATTATAATAAATAGTTTTAGTTCTTCATACGAAATACACTACACACTAACATAACACAAAGGAAACATGACTAAACACACAATACAGTTTATTTATTTATTTTATTATTGAAGCAAAAAAATAAAAAATAATGATCCAAAACCCATGTGAAAAACTACTTGCCCCCTTAAACTTTAAAATCTGGTTGTGCCACCTTTATCAGCAATATCTGCAACCAAATGCTTCCGATAACTGAAGATCATTCTTTCACACCACTGTGGTGGACTTTTGGCCCACTTTTCTTTGTAGAACTGCTTTAGCTCAGTCACACTGGAGGGTTTTCGAGCATGAACTGCCTGTTTAAGGTCCTGCTATAGCATCTTAATTGGTTTAATTCAGGACTTTGACTAGGCCACTCCAAATTTTTTATTTAGCACTGGACTTACTCCTATGCTTTGCATTGTTTCAACTTACACACTGAAGACCGGACCTTGTCCCTTAGGATTTTCTGGTAGAGAGCAGAATTCATGTTTCCCTCACTTATTGTAACTTGCCCAGGCCCTGAAGCAGCAAAGCATCCCCAGACCATCACACTTCCACCACGTTGTTTGACCATAGGTATGATGTTCTTTTTGTGGAATTCTGCGTTTGGTTTACGCAAGATGTAACGGGTCCCCTGTCCTCCAAACAGTTCCAATATCAACTCAACAATCCACAGAATATTCTCCCAAAAGTTTTGAGGGTTATCAAGGTGTGTTTTGGCAAAATTCAGACGAGCCTTAATGTTCTTCTGGGTTAGCAGTGGTTTTCACCTCACCACTCTTCCATGCATGCCATTTTTGCCCAGTGTCTTTTTGATAGTGGAGTGACAAACAGTGACCTTTATTAATACAAGAGAGGCCTGTAGATCCTTTTGATGTTGTCCTCGGCTTTTTTGTGAATTCCTGGATGGGTAGTTGCTGTGCTCTTGGAGGAATTTTGAAAGGCCAGCCACTTCTGGGAAAGTTCACCACTGCGCCGAGTTTTTCAATTTGGAGATAATGGCTCTCACTGAGGTCCTTTGGAGTACCAAAGCCTTTGAAATAGTTTTGTAACCCTTCCCAGACTGATGTATTTAAATCACCTTTGTCTTCATCATTTCTGGAATTTCTTTCCATTTTGGCATAGTGTGTTACTGGGTAAGACCTTTTAACCAACGTCATGCTGTTGAAAAAGTTCAATTTAAGTATTGATTTGATTGAACAGGGTTTGCAGTAATCAGTCCTGATTGTGGCTAATCCAGCTGAATCTCATTATGAATGCAGTTTCATAGATTTGGGAATTAGTAATTATGGGATTAAATACATTTTCCCACAGGCCCCGCTGGTATTGGATACCTTTTTTGCTTCAATAAATAACACTATCATTTAAAAACTGTATTTTGTGTTTACTCAGGTTGCCTTTGTTTTATCTTAGATTTTGTTTTGATTTCTGAAACTATTTAAAACGATATACACAAAAACAGAACTGTATTAATTACATTTAACATTGAACGGCAAAAATTCAAATTGATTCAAACGTGCAAATGAAACATTTTATAGATGAAGTCTCAGGGGAAAACAGGATCTAATGATTAGTCTGAATTACTACTAGTGTTACAGAATGACCGAGAGTGTAATTACTGGGCTTGTCTAAAGACTCATCAGAGCGCATCTTCCAAACCACTTGAATCACTGCAGTAATATAATCATTGCATACTTACAAACATTAATAGACACTTCTATATCAGACGTTTTTTTGTCAATAAGCTGTATACTATGGTTGTGTAGGTTAACCTGTGTTTGTTCATGTATGTACATGTGTAGATGAAATAAAGTAGTTCAAAACTACCTGTGGGGATTCGTACGGTACAAACACACTCTGTCTGCCGGTTACTGGGTCATCCACATACTGACTCAAGTTATTGCCCTCTACTCTTATTAAATGGCTGGCTGGAGCTGACTGACCTGTGGATAGAAGGAAGAAAGCATGTAATTGAGATAACAATACTGTTCTATCAATGTTCTATTCACAAATCACTGGGTTCTTGATTAAGTACTGATTAAACACCAATCCAAAGCTTCCAATTTTACACGTATCAAGTAAAGGGTTGAGTATTTACTTTCGTTGAAGTCGCGTCCAAGCTCATGGTTGGGGCAGCGCTTCACCACTTCAGTCACATGCTCAGCCTTCTTGTAGATGGGCATGGCTCGTACCACGCTGCCGTGCGGGGGAGTCGAAGCAAGCTTCACCTGAATCGGGCAGGTCTTAGCGATCTGACAGTACAGCTTCTTCAGCAGTGGAGAATACTACAACCAAAACCAACCACCGAGATGTTTAGGATATGTAAAAACATTACAGCTATTACAAGTTCAATTTGAAATGAAGTGTAAGCATTTGTGTGTAATCAATGATTGAGACAAAGAATTGGTTTGATAGTGGTCTTTGAAAAGACCCGTAGCAGGATTTGATTTCGATTGAGTTCAAGCAGCAAACGACATTGTTGGGCTTTGATGATGATCCAGAAACAAATTCATCTCACACACACACACACACACACACACACACACACACACACACACACACACACACACACACACACACACGCGCATACACAGCAGCCTGTCTAACAGTATAAAGACATCCCAAATATTCCAAAATCTAACCTTCATGGAGAAAAGCTGCTTTGTGTGGACTTGAATCGATATGATTCAGATTTCCAAATGTTAAGTGAGTCAGGATGATAAATATGAGAAAAAGAAACAGATTGGACATTGTTGTTGTTGCAATATCAAATCCTATAATAAACTAACAGTTTTACTGTTTGTACAAATTCCTCTTATGCAATAATCATTACCATTTAATGCCATATACACACAGTATAGGAACGCTTAGTGAACCTAAACATACACTTCCTGTAAGTGCCTTGTATCTGTCACTCAGCCTTTTACATCAAGACTGAGTACCACTGCCTGTATACACTATGCTCCCACAGTAAATAAATCATTGTCTACATCACTTCATCTAATTCTGATGACCTGTAGATGGACTGCAATGTGTGCATTTCATCATCAGCCTCTACATAATGATTATTTTCTTTTATATACCAGCAGGTGGACATGTTTATGAACGGTGTTAGACTACTCATTCTCAAGAACTCAATATGGTTGTTACAGTTTTCTGCAGCGTGCATCACTTTACTCATTAAGGAGTTTGAGAACAAATAACATATCCAATAAAATCAAACCCTTTTCACAAATCCTTGATCATGGTCAATTATTTGATTATGTATACCTTACATGTTACATGAAGTGGGCTGAAAACCAGAAAATAATTACAATGCAGTAGCACAATGAGCTTATGGATATCGAGAGTTTCAGGCTTAGCCATGATACACACGCACACACACACATACACACACACACACACACACACACACACACAAACACACACACAGGAGCATAAATCACCCTGTGCAGCTGTGAACAGTAAGAGAAGTCTCAACACGCCCAGCCATGACACATCCTCTTTTATTCACATCAGCCACAATTGTCTTTGGGGAAAATTAATGTTTCTCTCTTTAAGAGTATACAGTACCAGTTACAGAAGTAAAAATACTGCACATAGATGCTTAACCATTAGTTTTTGGCTATAAATAAGGCCATTCAAAAAGGTTATGTTTTGCCCCCTATTGGTGTTACTACTTTAAATGGGGTTTAAATTTTTTTTCAAAAATATTTTTCATGGACTCTGAAGTGATAATGTGAATTCTGTTTTCAAAGTCACCTTATTATTATTATTATTATTTTTAAATAAGGCATGTCATCAGTTCACTTATCAGACAAGAGAGGGTAAATAAAATGAAAACTCCCCTAACGTCTAAGTACTGTAGCTAGCGTTTGGCCCGATGAAATGCCTTCAGATAATTTACATTTACATGAATGCAAGTGATCAGATAAACTGTAACTGACAGTCTGCTACAAAAGCCATGATGGTTTATATATAAAAAACTGCAATTGAAAGGTGTTTTTTTTTTGTTTTTTTTTTTACATACGTTTATCATTTCTGCTACAGAATTTCTTTCCGAGTGCTCAGTTTGGAAATACTTTGCTGTGTCCACATCCGGACCCTTGCTATAGAGTGTTTTTCTATCTTACACCATTCCAAGTAGAACCCCTGTAAGAAACCCAAAGATTTTACATTCTGAATTAACAGATAAGGTGCTGCAGCATCTATGATATACTGTACATAAGTGCTATGCTCTGGACATGAAATTGTTAAACAAAATTCATAAATGTTAACAGAGAAGATGCCAACACCAAAAAGATACACAGAAAAAAAAATGCTAAAGTGCAAGAAATAAAGATGTTAACAAAAGAAATTGATAGCGCATCACAGAAAATGATGTAGTATGATGAGAGGGAATGCGAGCGTTGGACCAGCGCAGGTTCGGGCAGGTTCTTCGGCCCGGGCGATAATGATGCGTCTGACGGGCCGATGGGCGTGTTACAGCATGCCGCCTGTGAATTCACTTAACTCTCCTAACACCAGTGTTTCCCAGTCCTTCTCATAGAGTTCCCCCTACACACCAGACTTTAGCCCCTGCTTTAAGACACACATTTTAACCCCCTGAAGGGCTTGTAAATTATCTGATGAGTTGGGTTGGGAGAAAAGTGCAAAAATGACTACTTGTGCATATAGGTATAAGTGCTTGGAGGAACAGCTGGTCCGTGTTAGAACACTACAACAGTATTAATATTCAATCTACGCTCCATTAACCGTTTTAAGGATATTCTTACAAGCTTACAAGCCTTGAACATTAGTTTCGAAACAAAGGTCATTCCCAAAACTGCAAATGAAATCGAACTTTAAAGCTGACCTCAGTGATGCCCTCAGTGTCTTGTGACATTCTTCATACCATTTGAACAGTGCGTAAAGTCACTTGTACTTTCAGTCATATTTCTACTTCACCTGTCATCCTTTAGATTCACTTATACAAAGACAAGAGTCTCAGCATGTCCTGACCCATACAGCGCAACTCCTCCCCCGGTAAGGCTCAAAGGCACGAGGCTGCCGAGCTGATTTCCATATATTTTAGGATGCTGATTGTTTTTGGATCTCATGGATAGGAGGCAGGTTAAAACACGTACTTGGTTATGTTGAGCAACAGATGTTTTCCACTGGGAAGAAAAATTTGCAGTCTTAATAATTAGCGTCAGAAAGTAACATTGAGTTACATTAACGATTTAAAACATTTTAAAATACCTGATCTTGATATAATATTAAAGGTGCGGTAAGTAATATTTTTTCTGTGTGACTATATCACAAATGATCACTGCTGGTCATTAATTGGCTTGTTACAAGATACAATTAATGATTTCCAGTTACTTCACCTGATGCATGATGTAATATTTATTATTGTTGTGAGTTGTAGTGGAAAATCCTGCTGATTGTAACTTTAATGTGTAAGTGTGTGTGGCTGTTCATTGTTATACACGCTACATATACATGTAACCCTTATGATAAGGTGTGTGTGCTGTTGGGTGGAAGGATGCTGCTGGATGTGTGGGGCGTGTTTAGACCCGTCGTCTGACTAGGAGGGTAATGGCTGGGAAAAGCGGCTTCGAACACGCTAAAACGCAAGGCGTGCTCAGACTTGTCTCACGTACATGCCAACAATAATAATAAAAAAAAGTGTTGGGGTCTTTACTGGAAAAGCTGGGGTGTTAGAACTCATTTTCATCTCTTATGACACCTCATGCTTTGAGTCTCTGGAATGTGTGTTTGAAGCAAAGCTCTTATTTGAGCACACTCACACTCATCTCCGATCCTGATGCATAAAATTGTGGTTATGATTCAACCTGTGATATCATGGAATAATAGGAGCCCTGCAGAACTGCCGGAGTCAACAAGCACAATAGGAGCTGCTACCAGGAACGGATCAAAAGTGGGTATGATGAGTGAGAAAGTATACGCAGTGAAAGACTAACGTTCATTCATTGCACAACATTCTCATCTTTATGAGGGTGTTAGAACGACACACGTGCCACACCAGTAAGTTTGTGCTCTGAGCATGAACAAATGAAAGTGTAGTAGAAGATGGAAATCTACATACAGTAGAAAGTACATGTGACTGTGACAGATTCAGATATTATGTAAATAATAATAATACTAATGATATGAGTAATGTTACTGGACTTTATTGCTATAAGTTTGAAGTAGGGCTGGGCGATATATCGATATAATATCGATCTTGTGATAAATGATTAAGCAATACACTTTTTTTCCGAGGTATCGTTGGTATGTTGATGTCTTTTTTTTTTAATGTTTTTAAAAATTACAAATTATATGGTACTGAATGGATGCCACTGATTTGACTTTGTAATCATTAAAGAAAAGTGCATTTCTATATGCATCGTAGAAATGTTCTCAAGTATCGTGTTATGATAATATTGTCATGTCGCCCAGCCTAGTTTGAAGACTTTCATTTAAGAGCCTTCATGAGTTCTACGCTGGTTCTAACATCTCATGGATGAGTGAAGGATCTTCTTCAGCAATTTAGCACAAGCCCAGCAGTGGTGACTACTGATAATTCAAAATGACCTTCATGACTGACACTACAGGCAGAGTGTAATACACCTTGCACGTTAATCTACATAATTAAAATGTGATCTCCAAGATTTAATTTGTAATGGAATTTGTAATGGTTTGACTTTTTATTTTGAACTTCTTTCATAGAGATGTTGGTCTATTTTCACCTTGGTTAATGGTTTCCTATATTCTCCACCATATCCAGGTGGACTACCTCTTGATAGTGGTGCCAGTGCAATTTAACCATTGCTTCGTGTCTACCTAAAAAGAGTGATGCAGCTTCTCTTTAATCCTTTAGTCTGTCCAGCGCTCTTGCTTCTACACCTGTATGCTCTACTCAAACAGACCAGCTTCCAGAGCTTCAACTTTCATGCTAATGCCACCATTAGCACCATCATGCTTGTCTCCGCATAAATTGCTAACTAGTCAAACAGAGTCTCTGCCTTAACTCAGTGCAACTGCGCTACATATCTGCATTGCTTTCTGGAACATTGAGTCCGGATGTCTCCGCTAAGTCTACAGTGGATTTCTCCTTAATACGACACTGGAAAACAGTGAGTGAAAAAAGGTTTTCAAGAGCTAATGGTGAAACCTGACCAATGTCTGAGATTGTTGAAACTTTGTCTCATATTTAACCACCCCAAAGCAGCACACAACCACTAACTTCTCACAGGAATAATGTAAATACAGCACCAGACAAGAAAGTAGTTCCGGAATGGCTAAGTACATCACAATTATTTTAATATGTGTTCCAGTGTGGAGTTTTCATTCAAGACTGTTAACCATAGAGGAGGGCTTTTAGAGGTAGTAGTGTGTGGCACATCGTGATGGTCACAGTCAATGTGCCACTGTGTCTCTCCTCCAGCAGCTCGCGTTTATACAATCACCGTAGTGGCACCTTTTAACCCCTCAACTTGCCTCTCCTGATGAGTCACTCACATCTCCTATAGTAATCCCAGATAACAACAGCCTGTCAAGCTTCATCTCCAATCTGGGAAATCCCTGAATTAGAGAGTCGACACTGCATTCCACACAGCTTGGCCATAATCCTTACCAATTTTGCCCTCTTCATCTAGAAGCTTAAGTGAAGGTTCTTGTAGATCAGAAAGAAGGTACGAAAGCTCTTTACCTGCCCTGGTATAATTTTTGGACAGATGCTATTGATCTATATCTTTGATTGACACTGTAAAAAAAAAATGCTGTAAATTTACAGTACTTATTTTACAGCAACACTGTCTTGTTATTTTACAGGACTGTCCTCTAACGATCAGGCAATTAGAGCAGTGCAGTGGTTTACAGTAAAAGACCAGAAAACACAATGCATAGTGAGATATCTCGTTTTTTATGTCAGGGATGAGAATGGTAAAAACTGTCCTTGTGTCATACTTGAGTTTAATTTTATATGATACTAAAAAAAATTAAAAAGTCCCCCCTCACACTCTTCAGGAGCCTTTTTGCAGGCTAAAATCTACGGGTGAGAGAGCTTTGTCTTTTTCGGCCCCTAAGGCATGGAATGCACTTCCTTTTGCATTTAGAAATGCTCTCAAATTAAATAGTTTTAAGAAAATGTTAGTTATCCATTTTTTAAAAATAGCTTATACTGATTAATCTGATCTAGTGTTTTTTCAATAGAATGTTGAGTTAATTATTGTTTGTTTTACATGTATTGTCTTATAGTATTGTATTATGTCTGCATTTTTGTATTTTATCTCTATTTCCTGTTTTTGTAGAACTCTGGGTATGAGAAAAGCGCTTTATAAATAAAACAAATTATTATTATTATTATTATTATTATTATTATTATTATTATTATTATTATTATGTAATTTATTAATTCAGTGGTCGAGGTGGTTGAATCAGTTAGTTATGCTAGTTGTGGTGGCTCAGTGGTTAAGAGAAATCCCAGAACCACCACGTGACCGTGGTTTAATCCTTGAGCAAGACTCTTAACCTTCCCTTGATCAGGTGCAAGTCTCTTTATTAAAAAACGTCAGTGAAACAAGTAAATGTCCTGTAAAGATATTACAGTACTTACAGTTATTTGACAACTTTACACTGTTACAGTGCATCAAATACACTGTGAAGACTAGCAAATAGAGAATTCACAGGTCGTGGGGTGTCTAAAGTACATCTGCATAACAGAGGCCTGGAGAATAGATGACATGTGTAATCAAATAATCAAGTAAGTTATCTCATTTGCTGGCAATAAAATCAAATCTCTCCAAATATGCACAATCGGTTGATAGCTTGTTGTTGAATGAGTCTGTATTAACAAAAAGTCCAATCTTTATTTTATTGGTACCAGAGAAGTTCTGACACACACCTACCAATCTGTTATGTGACAGCAGATAAAAATCTCACTGATAAAACAGTTCTAATTTATTTCTATTACATTACTGAGTAAACTTTGACCCTTTCTAGACAAGCTACAAGCAGTGGAAAAAAATGTTTCAAAGATTTGTTACAGGCAAAAATAATAATAATAATGAAAAATAGAAATTCCAAAAATTATTGTAGTAAAGAAATGCTTCAGCAATGTCTGAGGCCTGGATTCAACAGAGCCACCAAAAACCCAGATTAAATAAACCTCAATTGAAATAAGCAAACAGAATAAACATCATGGCAATTAATGGTAAAGACTCGCCAAGACTCGCATAAATAGTTTTACCATAAAAATCCTTTGTACACATAGTGTACATCCAGTGATGAACCCTTTGTACATAGATTAGTTTAAATAAAGCTTTGAATAAGCTTATATTCTTATTCATATATATAATATTTATATATATATATATATATATAAAAAACACATTATATTTAACAACAGATGTTTTAAATTCAAAATAAAATGCATATATATATATATATATATATATATATATATATATATATATATATATATATATATATATATATATATATATATATATATATATATATATATTCTGTATAGCACATCTGATCTAAACAGTGTTATTTTATTAGACACTGACAAAGAGACTTGATGCGGTATATAACTATATATATATAACTAGAACCTCACTATAGTACTTATTATAACACTTATTATTTTGCACATGACAATCTTCTTTCTTTTTTTGTGTCAGCTCGTGTTCTCATTTTGCCTTGTAAAACATAGTTCATCTTTCCACAGCAAGACACTTAACATTGTTCTCTTTGCAAATATTGCCTGCAGCTAACAAAACCCCAGCAAGTCCATTTTCTCCCTTCAGTTAAGCGAGCAAGCAACCTGTTATCAACACAAAAGCGATATTCTAGACACTGTGTTTATGTGTGTGTGTGTGTGTGTGTGTGTGTGTGTGTGTGTGTGTGTGTGGTGGTAAAGGTTTAGTGATGCCTGTCATTTATTCCATGTGATGAAAAGAAGCAAACACATCTTTTACCTATTTATAATCTAAGCATAAACGCAGTTTTTACATGTCATTTCAATTGACCCATCATTCTAATGGATTTACATGATTTCTCTACACAAATCTTACCTGCTCAATCAAGAACACAAAAATGACACCAAGGTTACTAAGATTACTAAGCTGTGATAGGCATTTTGAGTGATTTTAACCAGTATACTAACTAACAAGATGAATAGAATAACATACTATAGATATATAGTGGTAAACATATCACAATGTCATGATTGTTAAACATATTTTCATGATGCATGATATATATATATATATATATATATATATATATATATATATATATATATATATATATATAAAATCATGATATTTAGGTTAGCTTAAAAAATCTCAATCTTAAATCAAATAAAAAAAAAAACAAACACATTATTTCACCCATTCAGAACAAATTATTTTTCTTATATTTAAATCCTTGCAAAATAAGCCTGTAAAGGAATTCGAACAAAATATGATGTGTTCCGTTGCTTTTCTTCACGTCCACTCACTACATTTTAATTTTCGCTAACCAATCAGTGAACCTTCTCTTCATTTATGCATTTTTACACTGAATTATGTGATCTATGTAACAACAGATACATGCTCGGAAGAGGTTAAAAAGGAAGAACTAAATTCAAAATCAAATTCATCAACACATACAGTAACCACTATGTTCCGATCGATCGCTTGGGTTAACTCCCTATAGAAATAAAAAGCATAAAAAACCAAAAATACCTTAATGTAAAGAAATGTAAATACATGGACAAGGCAAGGTGCACATCCCAGCCTCTATCCTTGGTCAGAAAAGTTACCACAAGGATAACCGACTCTGGGAATGTTTTGGATAATCCAGTGACGATTCGTATGCATGTAGTTAGATTGACAAGAGTCATATTGTTTGTCTACAACATTAGGCCATTGTAAAACAGGTTTATATTAAGTGATATTTACCAACTTTTTAGGTCAACTGCACATAGTCATATTGAACGTCTTCTTCTTTCAAGACAATAAGGGATGCTTTGTCTGGTTAGTAAACAGGCCTGGAGACCACTGTATTTTTCCTACAGATTATGGTTACGCAGTGGAATGTATTCACAGAGCTGAGTTAGTCAGCTTACCACATCCACACATACACCATACCTTATGTGTTGCTTTTGAAGGCCAAGAGATTACACCAGAATGGGTCTGAACGACAGATAATTTTCACACATGTGTAGAGTGTGAGAACGAGAAGCGACGCTCTGGCCTGAACTATGGCCACCTCAGTGATCATATTACACTACACACTTAGAGAATGAACAGACCTCATGCTTGAGTTAATCCAACAAGCAGCCTAAAAGCCAGTGTGTGAGTGAGAGAGAGAGAGAGAGAGAGAGAGAGAGAGACTGCTACCCCTCCAACCCCTCCTCCTTCCCCAGGTTCTATATAGCAGCGTCACAGGGTCAACTGCATGACAGACAGGGGTGACACTTTTTTTTGTAGTGATGTTGGGCAAAACAGAGAAGTTTCTGCTTTCAAGCGTCTCAGTTTAAAGTTATTCTGAATGGAATTCCAGGTTGTTTTGGATACAGTGACGGTGAACACCCCTCATGTTAAACAGTCTAATGGTATACATTCCTCAACATATGCCGGAACTTCTCAAAATTACATCTTTTACATCATTTTTCAACGAATGCTTCATGCAGTCACAGAAGTGTTTAATAATATTACATCGATGTTCATTATACTGAGAATCACTGCAAGCTCTAAAACAGGCAAGAAACCGTTGATCAGGGAAAACATAAGAGGACAATTATAAGGAGAAGAAGAGAGAATAAGGAAGAGCATAAAGAAAAAAGAAAAAAGTTAAACACGTTCACCAGTCGAGCTCCACTCACCGTCCAGGTGGCTGACTTGGCGGTGCTGGACTGCTGGAAGGTAACCTCAAAGCCGTGTGGCCCAGGGTAGTCTGTGTTGGAGGGGATGGCCGGGGCCGGAGACATGGCCTCGAAGGTGGAGTTGGGCTGCGAGTAGGATGACGGTGTGGGCACGTTAGAGGCAGTCTCGGAGCTGTAGGGGCTGGTGGACGCAGCACGGTTCCCTAATCCCTGCTCCATACTGCTGCTCAGCAAGCTATACTGAGACTGAGTCGATAGAGAGAGAGAGAGAGAGAGAGAGAGAGGGAGAGAGAGGGAAAAGGAGGGGAAGACAGGTAAGCTGGCTGGAAAGAGGGAAGAAGAGGAGCCACAGGTAAACTCGGAAGGGAGGGACGGCGGGAGGGAAGTCAAACAGCACAGGTAAAGAGGAGTATAAGGGAGGAGGGAAATGGAAAACATGTGGTTTCGAGATGTTTGGAAGGAGTTCCACACAGCTCCAGTTACACCTCACTGAGATTTAGAAGTTGCAGAAGCAGTGCCTCCCCTCAGGCGCGGGGGTTGTAAAACACAAGCATAATCTGTCAGACATATAATTGCTCTCCGTTCCCCTCCGTCACAGACACACACATACACACACACATAAACCATCACACCCAACAGTGCCACCCCTAATAAATTACAAAGCTGAAAGAATCTGGGTTGGCAAAGGAACAGTTGCTAACATGAGTAACAGCTCAGGATGCACAGATTACAGGTAATAGACCACTCATTAAGCTTGCTAGCTTTACTGTAATAATACCTATAATTGCAAAGTCCCTTAATGTATAGTATTATCCATCAGCATACAGCATGTCCACCGTTTCTGTGACCAGTCGTTGTTTAAAATATATACATACATATTAAACTTGTATTAAATATTTAAATCAAAGAAATCCAGAGAAAAAGCACTGCACAATTGCTTAGCTTACTTCTGATCATTAGCTTACTTTTTGCATTCATTCCTTAATTACACACATTTTAAAATGGTAGAAGAGGATTTCAAGCATAAGTTAAATGTAGAACTACAGAATAGATTCAATTCTAGCAATGAGTGGAATAAATCAGCAAACATCAGTTAAAAAAAAAAAAAAACACCTTGGTGATTTCAAGTCAGAGAAATGAAAAGCATGATGGGAGATATTTCTCTCATTAAGCTAGAATCAAAGCCGTACACAAGCTCATACACACAGACCCAAGGGCCTTTACCTTCTTTTTCACATAGTACATTGTCCAAGTTGGTTGAACGTTGGTTCCTTGGTTAATCTCTAACTATATCCAGTAAAGCCTCGAGTACAAGGATGCAGGCGGTTCAGTCACAGAGGTCAGCGCATATCCTCACACACTCTCTCAACACCATGAGCCCTCCATTCTCACACATCTCTCTCTGTATTTCTTTGGCGACAGTTCTGACCAGAGCAACGCTCCTGAGCTGTGACCCTTGTGGCTAGCAGCCCTGAGAGTGAGTGATTCAGGGGGACGGAAGGAAGGCAAACGTTGTCCTAATTATGGCATGCCCTTAGCAAGACGACAACACAGGCACAAGTACACACTTGCAGGAAAACACCTCGCGCAAGTCCGGGCCATGGCAACACTACCTGTCTGACACACTCCCAGTAAAAGTGTTAGACAGTAGGGGAGAAAGAGAAAGAAGAGAGAGAGAGAGAGAGAGAGAGAGAGAGAGAACACTGAAACAAAATGAATGATTATAAAAGGGATGAGTTCAGCATCCGTGCAGTAAATATTTTCACTTTGTTGTTCTGGAGAAATTCATTCACTCTCCTAAACTGTTTAGTTCTAAACACAGTCCACTTTATTACAAACACCTGTACACCGGCTCGTTAATGCGATTATTCAATCAACCAATCATGCAACAGCAGCACAATGCATAAAAGGACAAAAGTCATACTTAATATTCACATCAACCATCAGAATGGTGATCTTAGTGACAGGCTGGAATCAGAAACTGCTGATCTTCTGGGATTTTCACACGCAGCAGTGTCTAGAGTTTATACAGAATGTTTAGGAGAATGGACAGATTGGATCGAGCTGATGGGAAGGCTACACTAACTAAAATAACCACTCTTTACTTCCAGGGTGTGTGGAAAAGCATCTCTTGTCAGTAATGAACAACACAGGAAACCTTGAGGAGGATGGACTACAGCAGCAGAACACTACATCAGGTTCCACTCCAAGACCAAGAATCTGAGAACAGATTGACCATAGAAACTGGACAGTTGAAGATTGGGAAAGTGTCACCCTCCAATGTCTTTCTCCATTCTTCAAAGTTGGATACACTCGGAAGTCGGACGGTGAGTGTATGGCATGCCAAAAATATATTCTACCATTTAAAAACACCTAGTGCAATGGCATTTTAATTTTTAGAAAAAAAAGAGCATGTAGCCTATACATTAATTAACAGTAAATTGAGAATTTTTAAAACATGCGTTTTGAAACAAGCATTTCACTCTTATATATTAATGTAGAAATGATAAAGTTCTAAAGAAGAAAATTGTCATTCAGAATCGTGGCTCACGCCGTAGCTCTAACATTTTAAATATGTATATAAACATTCTACTAGATAACAGTGAGAAATTAAGAGGCTTAGAGAGATAATCTAATATCTCCAGGGCCTTTCAGTGCTAAGTGTATTTGTTTTCTCTCTCTCACACACACACACACACACACACACACACACTCACACACACAAACAGTGGGGAGGGGTTTTACTTGTTTTTAAAATCTCTAACATGTTAACTGCTTTTAAATATTTCAATACTTTACAATCATCTGCAACTCTCTTATGTTGTTCCCTAAAATAGTGCTTTGAAAAATCAACCCCCCCCCATTATAACCGGGGGCTTTCCACACAGGTGTGGAGTCAAACCTGCACTGTCAGCTCTCAAAATGTTTAATGCTGTGAAGAACGTCCTTTCAGTGTGCACTCACACACTAGCATATGCACTCAGGTAAACCTCATTACAACGCTGGAACATGTCGTTGAACAAGTCGAAACAGGACAAAAACAAAGGCGCTCCTTTGCACAACTGTATGTGTGTGTGTGTGTGTGTATACGAGTGTGATCTAAGCATTCTTTCTGACCTAACGGATTAAGGATAGGAGTAACATGCACACCCAAACAGCATCTCTCACTCTCTCTCTCTCTCTGTCTCTCTCTCTGTCTCTCTCTCTCTCTCTCTCTCTCTCTCTGTCTTTCTCTCTCTCTCTCTCTCACTCTCTCTGTCTGTCTGTCTCACACTCTCTCTGTCTCTCTCTCTCTCTCTCTGTCTCCCTCTGTGTCTTTCTCAGTCTGTCTGTCTCTCTCTCTCTCTCTCTGTGTCTGTCTGTCTGTCTCTCTCTCTCTCTTACAGCTTACTGAGTCCAAGTGGAGAGACGGTCAGACATAAAGTGCATGAGGTAAAGCTCTGCATCACTGAGATAATGACTCTTACTAAGCCAGAGCATTAAAACTTTTACTTTGCATTAAATTGTTCTTACGCTTTTTTTTTTAACAGTCGGACCAATTTCTCAATACATGGGTACGGTAGGATACAAATACGATAGAACCCATTTCTCAATACTTAGTTCTCCTAGCCAACTTTCAGCTTGGCACAACAGTTAATTTTACACCCACAATGCACTTAAGCTACCAAAACACTCCATACATGTCTCGAATCAACTCATTCTTTCACGAGATTAGCAAAGGTTGTCACCCAACAATCTCACTGTGTCACTCATAAAACAATGATCGAAAAAAATGCTAATAACGGGGAGCATTACAACTGGGTTTTTTTTTTTCAAAACCAGAATGACCTACTCTACTGTTTAGAATTCACTGCAGCACATATAACAGGAATGAATCAGACATGATGCAATATGGTTTAATACGTTTTATGCCATTGTTTTGTTTTTGATGACCATTTCAATGACTGCAGTTTCCTGCACATCAGTGAAAATCCTAGCTCTCCCACCTGTGGGAGGTAACCGTTGAGTTCTAAGCTGAATTACAAAGACAATTACACACAAGCAGGTTTGGAGGCTTTGCCCAATGAGGCCTACTTCTGAAATTCGCAGTTCAGTCACACGCCCTTGCAGAACGCACATCTTACCTTTTGTTTTTTAGGGAAAATTTGTACAATACTGTTGAGCGTTGCAGATTTGGCTGCACTTTCAGATCAGCCCCTCTCATTGATAAACCATGATTTATTGCATGATCAATTATAGTAGCCCTAATCTCATCTGAAATGACATCTTCCTTTCAGTGTTTCACTACGCATACATACTCCTCTCCCTCTCACTCTCCCAGCCAGTCTTCTTCCTCTGTTAGCCACTTCACCTCTGGCTGGGTCCATGCTTACATTAATGTAAAATTTCTCCTAAAATGTCCCCTTTTGTACAGATAGTAATGAACCTGAAAGACTAACACCTCGATAGGTGTTCAGCTACAATGAGAATCAGCTTTGGTTGGTCTAATCAATGGCAAAAAAGAGGTGAACAGAAAGGATGTTTAAAAGTTAGGCTCCTAAATGTTTGATCTCTCGCGCCTAAGGCAATAGTTATAAATCAAATGATTACATTGGACTAAACCACCTGGTTACTGTTATACGCATGAGCTCCGTATGATTGGTCGTGTATATTGTTGACCTGTTGCAAAAATATACAGTAATACTCTTAATATTACTCAGAGAACAGTACATGGGTACAACTCATTTGAAATGATTGTGCATAATGTTAGACGTTTAGGTATAGGAAAAGTATCCATGCTATGTCTTGCTCTGGCTACCGTGTATAGACCCCCAGGGCCCTATGTAGATTTTATTATTTTTTTAACAACTTTGCAGATTTTCTTTCAGACTTAATTGTTAATGTGGACAAAACGCTGATTGTCGGAGATTTTAACATCCACATAGACAATAAAAATGATGCATTAGGACTTGCTTTAACAGTCCTACCGAACTCCTGTGTGGTCAAACAAAATGTCACTGGACCCACTCATCACTTCAATCATACACTTGACTTAATTATATCTCATGGAACTGAGGTTAATGATAGAAATATTCGACCACAAAGTGATGTTATCACAGATCACTATCTCAGTTCATGCACACTGCCTGTAACTGAGATTAGCTATTTAGAACCGTGTTAGCGGATGGGAAAAAATATTATTCCAACTACCATGGACAGATTCATAAGTAAGCTGCCTGATCTGTCAGCAATGCGCTGTTTACCTAAAAATATGACTGAACTTGGTGACCATCAATATGGGCACTATGCTCGCTAGCACTCTAGATAATGTTGCCCTGATCAAATTAAAAAAGGTTAGAGAGGAACATCCTGCAGCATGGTACAACAGTCATAGTCATGCTCTCAAGAGAGCAACTCATAATCTTGAGCACAAATGGAAAAAGACTAATCTAGAGGTTTTTCGAATTACATGGAAGAACAGTATGTCTACCTATAGACATACAATGTCTAGCTCCTTTATATTTAACCAAATTTCTATCACGTTACAATTCTTCATGCTCTTTAAAGTCGCTAAAAAACCGAGCATAACGAAGTCAACTAAAGGAGGTAGAGCTGCTTCACATTTAGCTCCTAAACTCTGGAATAGCCTTCCTGATAATATTCAGGGTTCAGACACAATCTCAGTTTAAATCTAGTTTAAAAACACATTTCTTTAATTTAGCATTCACATAACGCATCTCATACCCTTATTATGCAGTCATCTCGGATAAAACAAGAACAATTGCACATGGTTATCTCTGCCTGAGATTCAATGAACAGAAGCCACGCTAATCCTTCTCCATTTGTTTCCTGTTCCTAATCAGTGAATGTGCCAGCTCCAGCTCAGAACCAGCCTCTACGAAGATTCCAGATGACACCAATGCGAAGACTTTGGACTAATGCTCTATATGTGTTGCTCCTGGGATAGCAGTGGGCCTGGACCGTCCTGGTGCCCTGCATCTGGAGTTCACTTTGCTTGGAGGAGGCCAGTCACTGCTGCTCAGGACAGCCCCATATGGACAGCCAATGGACACTTGGAAGCCATGGAGGTGGCACTGGACTGCAACTGATGCGGGCAGTTTTGGTGTGGTGTATTTTTGCGCCCGGGTCTCCATTAGTGGACAGTGCATCATTTCAGCAGAATAGACTTCATGTTGAGACTGTGGTGAATCTCCTGATTACACAGCTACACTTTTGCTTTATCATGTGGCACACAGTTATAGAAGGGATTTATTTATAACTACACTATCCGTTGTTACCCAGATGAGGATAGGTTCCCTTTTGAGTCTGGGTCCTCTCAAGGTTTCTTTCTCATATCATCTCAGGCAGTGTTTCCTTGCCACCATTGCCATCGCCTCTGGCTTGCTCATTCAGGACAAATGTAAAATTTAGATTGGAAATGTATATATGTCACAAAGCAGCTTTACAGAAAATATAACTTGTCAAATGTCAAGTGCTACAAATAAAACTGAAATGAATTAATCGTTTTGAAAGTAGTTTTTTTTTTAGATTTGGAATATATTTCAATACCATATTATTGTAGAAATGTTGCTGTCTTATTCAGTTTTGTGTTGGGTTTTGAACTAAACTTTAACAGTCTTGAAAACGACTTGGGTATTGAGAAATGGGTCCCAGTAATTGTAAAAATAAATAAATAAATAATTTTTAAAAAAATTTGTAATAATAATAATAATAATCATAATAATAAATAACTGTAACTAGCATTATTTACTACCTTAACAAACCATAAACTTCAACATTAACAAACCTTCAATAATGTTTTATTTTATTAATATGTGTATTTATTTGACAGTTGTTTGATTATTACACATACACCTTTAATTACATATTTATTTGATCCAGGAGTAAAAATCCACATAAATGAGCAAAATTCAATTACAGCATGTTCCTAAATGTTGATAACTTAATGAACCCTGGTCTCCAGGTGTAAATTTTGGGCCTTTTTATATTTAAATTTTATACTGCCGATATCTCTGAAAAGTGTATTGCAAAATAATTTATCATGATATCGATATTATATTTTTCATTTCTTACATCAGACTGCTCAGATGTGGTCCTAAAGTCTGAGACCTCATTGAAAATCTGGGATTTGTTTTTTTATTTTATTATTATTATTATTATTATTATTATTATTATTATTACAAACTGGAAATAAACAAAGTTTTAGAATTTTGACAACTCTAAAACAGAAAAAAAGAAATGTGCAGCATCCAGACTATTCGATATTCACGATGTTGCACAATAGCTAGGTCACTATTTTCACTATGTATTGTGTATTTTTTGTATCTTGTGTATTTATTGTCCATGGAAGCACAAGTTCAGATGATACGCTGATGGGTTCGCTTTAACACACTGTAGATCATCAGGTTTTACTCAAACTTGTGGAGTCTGTCAGCTCGAGTGCATGCTGCCATTAAAGGGGACATAGCTGCAGTAATAGTAAGAAACTCTCAAATTCATGCAAAAATATTAAACGTTCTATTTTTCAAAAGCTGTTGCTGATAACATTATTTGTAACAAAAACCTTTGGGGTCAAATTAAGAAATTATTCCAAACAGAAGCATTTTCACTGAGTTTTCGATCCCACTGTATGTTTGGATTGATTTCAGCCTGCAAGTCACTTTTGATAGAAAAAAATGCCAATTAATTATTATTATTATTATTATTATTATTATTATTTTTAAATGCCAGTGGTGCATGTTGACAATGTAGATTAGCTGATTTTGTTTGTTTGTTTCATGCAGTGGAATTCTGTCATATAAACACTGACAGTTTTTACAATTCTTCTAACCTTCTAAGTTTCACCGCCATTTCATCTCACTTCACACAATTGTAAACTCAAGTCATGACCATGTTCTCATTTAATCACAAAACAAAAACTAAGCGAGTGAAAGTGAGAGGAAAATTAGATCTCATCAGTTTTATTATGATGACCAGGCAGCTTTGACTGAGTAGGTGGTGGTGGTGGTGATTCCCAGCCATGTCTACATCTATTCACAACATCTCATCATCTTATCATTCTGATGATATTCCAGATAAAAATGATGAAAAGGATGGCTTGTGGAGATAATGGGAGTCGATATGTTCAGCACGAGATAACGTTGCACATCTTCAGAGCGTGCACAGACACATCTTTACTGGAGGAACTGAAATGACTGCTAAGAAGAATGCGAAACATATGCTAAAGTGCAAAAACATCGCCCTCTACTGCACAGGTAGTGTAACACAGTGAGTCAGTGTTACAGTTACTGCATCATGTTTAGTCAGGGCATGTGACTCAGGTGTGAAAGAAAATCAGCACAGTATGGGAAAAAAATTATTTAGTCATTTTACAATGCACATGATTAGATTGGGCAGGCCTGATTTGCTGAGTATCGTAACTCGCCTTTGTTTTGCTAAATATTTTCTCAACAACTGAAATGATAAGATATGAACAAATTTAATTTTCAACTTGAATCCTCAAGCCTCAAGCAATGTAGGACTTATTAAATATTCTCTTTATGATAAAACATGTCTTTTACAGTACAAAAGCTCTAAAAGTCATCGAACCAAACTCCATCAGCGATCACAATAATTCACATATCCACGCAGATGCATCAACAGGTGTTAATCTCAGAGACATGGCACGCAGTGAAACAAATGCTATTACTGCTGTATAATCACAGTGAAATAAGCATTAGTTCTGCTTCAGCTCCCCAGTGCCACCTTAACTTCTGGGAATTTGAATGTAAACACGTGCAACACTTACAACACAAAAAAAAAAACATTGCTACTTATTTACATCTATAAATCACATAGTTCTAATCTCAAACTTGTCATATATATGTACTTCAGGGTTTTCTCTATCAGTTCATAAAACAAAATAGTTGCTATCATCTCAAAAACCTTTTTTCTTCATAATTAATAAGAAAATGATACTTAAAAAGTTAAAGAGACACTTTTTGCTCCTAACCTTCTCTATTAACTGGACTAGACTAGAATCATGTGTTATCCTTTAGAAGAATGAAGCTCACCTACCGTGCTGTAGTGATGAGCCGGGTCACCTGTGCACAGCATTGTAGCGCTCCCACAGGGCGGGCGGCCATAAGGGCGCACACCCGGCCAGTCATGTGACCTCGCACCTACAGCTGAGCACGGTAAGAACACATACGTTCCCCTTAACACTGAACTCTGTGCCTGCTGAACTCTGCAGCTCTGAATACGGCTGAGTGTAGAGGACAAGTGTGAGGATAGTTCTCTATATTCCTCCAGCCGTCCCGGCCCTGTCAACTTCTAGCTGCAGCTAACAACAAATATTGAACCTCCCACTTTTTGGCCTCATGACTATTTATTAACTGAAAGGGCAGGCTTGGACTTGCCTGCTGATGAATCGGATGATACCAATGTTGTTTGGAAGGGGACAGGTATGAGAGCAAGTGAAAGGAGTATTTCTGATGAGGACTGAACTGTGGCATTGCTTGCATTGAGAATATAATATATATATATATATATATATATATATATATATATATATATATATATATATATATATATATATATAAAAAAACTACATTTCACTAGATCTGTCCGTCCTGGTAGTATTGTGCTAATACACAATGCAAGACTAGCTAAAGATAGGACATGTCAAAAAACACTGCAAATAATCTACACAATCTGTCCACTGTATAATTTTATAAAATAAACAATTGTACATTTTACAACCAACTACTGTAATAAATAAATAAATAATAATAATAATAATAATTTCAGCAATGATTAATTACATTTGGATGTGCTACATGAATATAGAAAATGGCTGGATAAGAATCTCATGTTTAGTTTTTTTTTTTAAGCAATGTATTTATCAGCAGTTGATTCAAAATACTCTAAAATGGACACATGCAAAAACCCATTCAAAGAAAGCTCAAGCACTGGTAGTTCTGCGGCAAGATAATCAGATCACTACAATGTCTCATGATACAATGGGCAAAATACAAGTCCTTAAAACATCCGTCCAAACGTCCAAACATCCCTCCACTGTTTCCACACACCCTCCCTCCTCAAAAACTGCCCCCCCACCACCCCCCTTTCAGCACGTGTGCCCCAGATGGAGGGGAGCAGCAGGTGTCATGTTCTTGGCTTGGTTTTCCCTCTAATTAAGCCATTCCCCTCCACCTCCTCCCCCATTTTAAATCCCATGCCGTAGCCAGGCCTGCTGTGGAGAGGGAAAAACATAGCGGAGAAGAGGGAAAGTAGGCAATGAGGAGGGAATCTGCACTGATGTGGAGGGAAAAGCAACCTGGCCTGGGACGGCAGCAGAAACAAAGGTCTTGGATAGAGTTTTCAGCAGACAATTTGGAAAACAGTTAAAAATTGACCTGGAAATGATCTCCTTGGAACACAAAGATCTGTTTGGATTCTTCAATGTTGTTTCCTATATTTTAATATACATAACATAGAATTTAAGCTAAAAAAAAGGCTATATCTGGCCTGTTGTTACACATAATTAACAAGCTCTTGTTATAGCCTAATATATATTACATATCCATACTATACTTGATGGTGAGATGGAGGATATAATAATAATAATAATAATAATAATAATAATAATAATAATAATAATAATAATAATAATAATTAAGCAGTAGTACAGAAAGTTTGCAGAGAAATAGGACATTTTGCAATGAATGTCCCTAATAATCTATGCAAGAAAAAGTGGAAACTTTGTGTACCAGCCCTAATTCTCTCTCCCTCTCTCTCTCTCTCTCTCTCTCTCTCTCCCTCTCTCTCTCTCTCTCTCTCTCAAAATATTATTTATTTGTTTATTTTAATTAAATTATTATTATATAAAAATAATCAACCAAAATCACTTCACTTACTACAGTTTTCTTAACCATGTGCTGATTATTAGATGTATAGCCACCAAATTTATTCAACACTTTGTCAATACAAATTTAACCATCACATTTAACTGTTACTTTGGGGATATGGGTGAGTAAGTTTGAGCTGTTATAATATCTGTTGTAATATATAAAGCCTGATCAAGAAAGAAAAGCATCTCTAAAGTACTTCCAGTGTATCTCTATCCCTATTGTAGTGGGGTCTGTGAAGCACAGCCATGATTGTGACTGATCTTTGAATTGAATTGTAATGATGGAAATCCAAACCCACCATTATCAAAGTTATTATATTTATTATTATTATTATTATTATTATTATTATTATTATTATTATTATTATTATTATCATTCTTAGATTATTACAGGTCCCATATATTGAATGGGTTTAATCCAGACCTCAATACTTTCAAAATAATTAAAAGGTTTATAGCTCTATTAAATCGAAAAGTGAATAATTGAATAGTGCTCATGAAATAAATCTGTACTGAGGGGGCAGTGGAATTTATTTTACAGTTAGAAGGGTCCCTGGCAAAAAATAAATGAATGAATAACTAAATAAATAAATAATTATGCAGAACCCAGTACATTAAGAAGCTGGTCCTGATATGAACTAAATCAACCTGTACAAATTCAAGTGTCTTTTTATTTTCACACAGTTACTGAATTTCCTAAATCAAATCATTTTAAAACATTGGTCTAATACTGAATTCTCAACTAGATGCTAATAAATTAGAAATTCACAGCATATATGTCAATGACAGTTACAACCCTACTTCTAGCCACCACTGAAACCATAGCCATAATCTATGACCCGATCACTGGCGGTGTAAGAAAATGTATAACAGTGTAGGGTATTATGTATTGTAAAAGAAAGCAATAAAAATCCAATAAATGTGTCTGACTTTTAATTTTCTCACCATGACGTTGTCATTCAGGTCTCTCATCTGATAGACGTCCATACACACTTCAGCCCGGTTGTTGGGCATGCTGCTGGACGCACCCCTATCTGGATGACTGGTCTGAGGGAGCTCGAAATATGTGCTGTCTGGTTCCCTACAAAGTAACATGACATGCTCAGTGAATGATCAGCAAGTAATGCTAAGAGGAGGCTAAGACTGCATGTACTGTGAGTCGTGTAATGACTCAAATTACTGACATTATTAATTATTTCACCACTAACATTAAAAATAATAAATAAATAAAAAATTAATGAGATACAACTGCACCAGAAAAAAAGCAACATCAGCATTACTGTTCTGTCCAGACTATATAATAATCAAATATATTTAACGTAATGTAGCATATGTTATGATGGATAGGGAACTCACAGGCTGCTCCACAGGTGCTCAAATGTCGTACCCTCATCATTGGTGGAGGACTGGGACATCTTGGACATGGGGTGCTCCACCGTGGGGTAGATTACTCTAAAGAGCACACACACTGTCAGTGCTTTTTATATCCTGATCATAACTAAGTCACTCTTTATAGGAGATAATGACATAATCAAGAGAGTTCACATGTACTACTCCATGTATTTTCTACATCCCGGTTGTTTATGTTTAATCATTCAATTTTATATAACAATGCAACTTCCATTTGGGACATTTTTCCCCAAAGTTGACCAATTATGACTCATGAATAAGAGCCAATGTTTGAATCGAATGTGCTGGAGAACCCTTAGCACAACAGCGATTTCATTTGAAAGCAATTTCCACCCAGGCTCCCAGTGCTGCTTCTCCTGTCTAAATCCCAGCAGGTTTTCAGGCTGGGTGTGCAGATTCAGAATCAAGGTGCCGAGTTTGGCAGGCCTGGACCTGCCTGGCATCATCCCGATGGGGCCAGCATGCCACGTGATGCAGGACACACTTCCTTCTTCCATACTCTTCTCCACTCAGAGAGAGAGAGAGAGAGAGAGATGTTTGCAAGACAACATCTTCTGATCAGATGCCACCAAGACATACACACAGAATCTTCCCTAACAAAGGGATTTAAAAGTAGTGGACTTATGGCGGTCTTCCTCTAGTTTTGACCCAATTTCCTTTCATCTTAACCGACAGTGAAATGTTCAATCTAATGCTCACTTAACCATTTAACAATTATATATTTGCTAAGTATTTTTTGGTAACTCAGCCAAAGAGAATGCTTTAATTAAAATCATTAATAAGATCTGCTTCAACAACCAATAATTTGTTTTAACACGATTTGTTGTGATGCAGGGTTAGTTTATGCATATTTCCATCCAGCTGACTCTTACATTAGTCTAAAGTGAAGGCTTTTATAGGCTATACTCCACGGGCTATTTGACCAAAGTAGAGAGATGTAGCTTACTCTGCTTTAAAATAAATAAATAAATAATGCAAACTTGAAATTGTTAATTCAACCTGACACGCAAATGAGTCTTTAAACAACACCCTAATCACTAGTTAAGCATTTTGCTTATGCATCCAACGCACTCCTGAACCACCCCACCCCCTCACACACACACACACACACACACACACACACACACAAATCGTACTACCGTATATTGGTGTGCAAACGCATCCATGGTTTTCCCCACAAATTTTCTCCAGAACATCCTAGCCTCGATGACGTCACGACAACAAACCCTCCACCCGTGAGGCGCGCTTTCTGGTGCGTAGCGCGCGCGTCCTTCTGCTTCCCCGGCAACGACAGGGAAAGCGACCACGTCCCAAACCGCACAGCGTTGTACTAAGGAGTGTATGTGTGTACAAGAGCGTACGGTGGCGTAGTGTACAATCTTTCTATATTTTTTGTTCGGACTGGGACAAAGCAAAGGGTATTAGATTTGCTCCAAACACACTGGCACACCTTTTGCCTGGACGCAGAAATGGTTCGAGCTTTCCAAAATGGGACTGCGTATAATACTTTCCAGAATCTAGGATAAGTGTTTTTAAAAAATTGATAAAGTCCTGAAATTACTATCAAACCTAGCACAACTCGGAGTGGTGCTCCAAATACTCGTCATGGCACATGCGTAATTCTGTGCGTAAAGCTAGGTAAAACGCAGATTAAATTACCATTAACATTAGCATTAACATTATTAACAACTAACCCGAATTGATAATAAAGTTGAAAGTCAAAAGCAGTTAGAAGAGAGATGTGTGCGTCCTAAATTAGAGCCGTATTCCCGCGGCGGCTGTCGCCTTGAGACCCAGAGTCTCTGCTCTGCCAGCAATTACACACAGACAGTGGGGATTAACACTGAGAATTGAATTAACACTTCAATTCACTATAGCACTTCACCCTTTATACGGGTTTACAGCAATACAAAACCATAACTTCAGCACCAACATGCTGGAATGAGAGAACATTAAATATAATTTACCTTTCATCGTCGTGAAGTTAAACTCAGACAGTATTTTAGGCAAAAGACACCGCTATCCATACAGATCAGTGAGAGACTGTAGCCATGCAGTCCCAAAGCTTCAGTTAACACACTCGTACACACACTGAAGTTAGTGAAAGCAGCCTTGACAACACAGTGTACACAATACAATCATATTCTCAAGCACACTTCACACACCGCAACAATACAACTACATATCTCAAAAGTCCTTTAAATCACCAGGAAACAATTACATCATCCTAGGAATTATAGGAAATAACAACAACAACAACATTAACAACAACAACAATAATAATAATAATAAAAACGCCAATTATAATAATCACAATAACAATTGAAATAATGATAATAATAAAATAATAATAATAACGCTATTATTATTATTATTATTATTATTATTATTATTATTATTATTATTATTAGTTGTAGTAGTAGTAATATTAGTATAACACGCATAACATCATAAGTCTTCACATTAACGACATTCATACAAAATTCTGCTCATACGTTGACTTAATTATTATTATTTTTAAATGCCATCGTTACCGGTTATCTATAAAAAAAACAACACAAATAGATATTTCTCTTTAAACGAATATCTGGGCTAGGATAACCCATGAGTTTTACCTGATTTAGTGAAAACAACTCAGCCCTGATTTCCAAGTGCACTCAGTCCGACTTGTTTTTTTTTTCTCGTCTTCTCCCCCCAGTAATGATCAAACCTGAACTCTGACCACCGCATCACCTTCTCACTGCCTACTATCGATTTCTAACACGCACAACGCACACACATATACATATACATAAACAAATCTATAACAACATTTATTCCAGTGCTCACACTTCAACATCAAGCCGAATTTTCTTTTTTTGCGCCAAAGTGACGATTGTGGCACAGAATAAATTATGATTTCGTCAGTATAATAAATAACACATTATTATTATTATTATTATTATTATTATTATTATATTGACGCAATAATAATAATAATAATAATAATAATAATAATAATAATAATAATAATACTTGCGCAGTCTATTTTACAGGCTGTAAACTGATTTCTTACATCACAAGTCCTTGAAAAACAGAACAAACAAAAACAAACATATTATATTATATTATATTATTGACTGAATGAATCTTTACATTATTGACTGAATGAATCTTTACATTATTGACTGAATGAATCTTTACATTGTTGACTGAATGAATCTTTACATTATTGACTGAATGAATCTTTACATTGTTGACTGAATGAATCTTTATATTATTGACTGAATGAATCTTTACATTATCCTACTTGACCGCAGAAACACTCGGGAACAAGTTCACTATAAGGCCAATAACACATTCCCGCAAAATACACCACTTACCGTGTATAATGAAATTCGCGGTCCAGCTTTGAGTTCTCCACAGCGGCCTATAACCTCCTGAATCCCGGAATCATTTTTATTGGAACTGTTAAAAGCCGGCCAACTCTTAAAGAGAACAATATCCGACTAATAAACGGCTGTGTGTCTGTGTGTGTGTGTGTGTGTGTGTGTGTGTGTGTGTGTGTGTGTGTGGGGCTGAAATATCCAGCGGCAGTACAAACACACGGCTCAGAGGATGAAGTGGGTGTTTAGTTCAAGGTGCAAATGAACGGAAACGAAGTGAAAAGCGAGCGCGAGGCAGTGGGAAGTGTGTGTAGGAGCTGATGGAGGTGGTTAGGGGATGGGGAACTAGGTTTGCTGGGATGGGCTGGGTGCTGGGAGAAATAGGGCTGACAGGAGGAGGCGTTAGCCGCCGTTTGGGCTCACACGAGCGGGAAACGCCACTCTCTCACCAGGGGATCACACAGTGCGCTGATCCAACAGCCCTGCAGCCTCACACACAGCCAAGCAGTAGGCTACTCTCTCTCTCTCTCTCTCTCTCTCTCTCTCTCTCACACACACACACAAACACACCATCACTTTTCATCGCAAATCTTTAAACTATCATAAGGGTTGTTATAATTTTGTAGCTATTATTCTCAATAATAAATAATAATAATTTAAAAGAATGAATGCATATTTAACACTACACGTCGAACTCATTTTCCATCCACATTCCCATTAACTTCAAATTCTACTCTTTTTAAAACTCCTTCACGCTGATGAACTACACTGCACTACATTTCCCATGATGCACAAGGACAACGCTGATTGGTTGCTTGTTGATACACTTCCGAAACACCAGTCCAACCGTCAAAAAAAAAAAAAAAGGGAAAAAAAATAGAAAAGAAGAGAAGACTCAAGGTTTTAGTCGCAAAGATATACTTCCTACATTTTCTACCCTACTTATCATTTGAATCTCCCATCTAGTCCGGTCTACAAGGTAAATATGACGTGTTCGAGGTTTAGCTAATCGCTCCGAGGCTCGTGTGATTAGTGAGCGTGCTTGAATGAGATAAACTAGCCAGCTAATTGTAACGGACGCGTCGTGGCGGCTCCTTTGGTCGTTTATATCACACCGCCAGTATTCACCCAACCTCCGTAATACGTTTCTAAAGTAAAACACTAGCAAGATAGAAGCCTGTTAGTTTGTAGGAATCGTGTGTAGGCTACAAACAAACACGGGCTGAGTCCAAATGAATGCGTACTCCCTGCATGTGCACTTAATAGGTCACTGCAGCGCTCCGAGTAGATTTCCATGGCTGAAAAGTTCAGAAGAGAACACTAAATCATTTATTAGAACCGACTTACATCTGTCAGATTTCGATTCATTCAGTATTCTGAGAACATGAAATGTTTAAGGAACAGGAGAAAAGCGAGGAGTAAATCGGTTTATAATGTGTAAATGTTCTGAGATATTTATAATGAATGCAGTTGATGTTTATATTGTATAATCCGCTGCTTGTTTTGAACTGCTGCTATAATCATAAATACTGTCTTGTACTCCTCTTCTTTACAATATACTCATACTGAACATCCTTTCAACACACTTATTATTATTATGATGATTATTTTCTGATTTGAAGAGTAGAAGAATAATGATTTATAATCACACGATTCGGTGTCACCTGTAAGACTTTGTTTTTGAGTCGGGTTGCTCGTAAGATTTCTTCCTCATGTCCTCTCAGGGAGTTTTTCCTTGCCACGGTCGCCTCCGACTCACTCATTAATGATCTAAAGCTACTTTGGGATGTCTGTAAAGCTGCTTTGTGACAATGTCAGTCATTAAAAACGCCACAGGAATAAAACTGAGAGACACTGGAGTTGCTGGATGTTATAAAAGCTCTGACGGTGTAGAAGATTTCCAGGAGAAGTGTATCCTGACATGATGAGATGTTAAAATGTTGATCGTCGGCAAGTTTTGGTCAGTCAGCGATGGCGTGGAATGAGAAATGAAATGGAAAATATCAATGACTGTTTGGCGAATGAAGTCAGTGCAGCTCGTGCTTAGTAGTGATGGGAAGTTCGGATAATTTGACTGACTCGGGTCTTTGAATCTCGTTTGGCAAAATGTGTTTTTGAGTCATTTCATTAATTTGAGCAGAGTATAAATTCTCTGACTGTCCGTCTCTCTCTCTCTCTCTCTCTCTCTGTCTGTCTGTCTGTCTGTCTCTCTCTCTCTCTCTCTCTCTCTGTGTCCAGACATGAATCACTCTCTAAGACAACACATTGTTCTCGTCATAGTAAAGATTCGTTCATGAGCGACACATCACTAGTGCATATAGTCTATTTCCCTAAATGCAGACTGCATATGGCATTGAAACCATGTTTATTCAGTAATTATAAATTAAGCAGCCCTCCATAATTGGAAGTAAATGGAACATAAGAGCCAACTTTTACAGCAATTCAGTCATTTAAGTTAAATTATACAAATAGTGACCGAAGTCTAAACATAAGAGTGCTCTGTGTACAATATCAAACTCTTCTTGTTCATCTAAATGAATATTAACATTATATTATTTCGGATTCAGCCATGTGGATTTCGGTGAAGTTGGAGTGGCGCCATCATGTGTTTCATATGAGTTATTATAACAAAGGCATTGCTGTTCAGGCAAAACTGTTCCACAAAGTGGGTGCATGAAAGTTGGCATCATGCAGTTTGCATTGATGAAAAAATTAAATTGTACTTCTGATTAAAAAAAAAAAAAAAACCAACAAAACATTTTGAAAGAAAAATTAATGTGTATCGTGCAACAAGACAGTGATACAAAATAAGTAGAAAGGAACCATAAGAAAGAAGTCATACGTTTGCTATGAACTTTGTGGTGTCCGGATCCAATTTGAAGAAGGCGTTGCATGAGATTTAGCAGATATTTTTGAGAAAAAAGGGGTTGAATAATCTGCTCAGAGGATGCAAACCATCAGAGGCAGTTATGAAGGCACTTGGTGTGGTACTGTTTGGTACCACAAGGTACTGGGTAATTTGGATACCGGATAATAAAGTAATTTAGATTCATTTCAGAAAGTGTGATGATACTTTAATCTTACAATTTAGAATTGATTAATATTCCTATATTCTATACTAAAACTTATTTAATATACTAATATTCATTGGCATGTATTATTTGAACATCTTTGTTACTTGTGATAATGAAAGAACATCTGTAAAATTAAATGTAAAATATATATATGTATATATTTATTTATTTATTTTGTCTTAAGACTTTGGAAATGTTTTCACTTTAATGTGTGTATTAAGGCAGAACACAGTGCTAAGTATTTCTTTTCCAGCAGCAGGAGACTCCTAGCATTCGCCTTTTGCGCATCACCTTTCGTGCCCTGGCATGAATTTCTCCGAGCTCCTGAAGCAGTCCAACCAGCTGTGCAAACTCTCCCCTGATGGAAAGTATTTGGTATGGAATCAATTCTCAGCATTTGATATAGGTGTCATGACTATCTCCTAATGGAAATTATGACCCTAAGCATCTTTGATAAAAACTCAATGACTGTTATATAAATATGACTTGTGTATAGGCCGTGATTATTATATGTTTAACAGTGCTATTATCTCTCATTTCAATATTGGTTATAGATCATTTCCCACCCTCTAACTAACCCCTTGTGTCTCGCAGGCCACCTGTGTTCAATATCGCCTGGTAGTGCGGGATGTCAGGACTCTGCAGATTTTGCAGCTTTACACCTGTCTGGACCAGGTGGTGCACATGGAGTGGTCTTCAGATTCCCTCTTCATCCTCTGTGCTATGTACAAAAGAGGACTTGTACAGGTACTTGCAGAACTTATTAGTCCTGCTGCTGAGAGTCAGATCTGCTAATTAGGTGGGGGAAATAATGAGCAGTTTCCTGGAAGTGCATGCCTTTAGTGTGGAAATGTCATGAATGAAAGATGCATTCGAAAAAGCGGTGTATCCAGCCTTTGCCTAATTGGTAAAAGATGTGAAAAATGATTTGGAGCAATAGCTTCTTTGTTTAGATTCACGGTGTCTTTTAAATGAATATCCCTGTCCATAATCACTGTTCAAAAGAATAGAGGGAAGAAAAAGACTTACCTTTCTAAAGGAAGCCAGCGCCAGTCCTTCATTTTGTCCCAGGCTCAGGAGTGCAGATGGAACGGAAGCTGTGAACAGGGTTGTTCTTAGGTGATGGTGTGCACGTTCACGTGTAAGCGTGTTTCTCTCTCTCTCTCTCTCTCTCTCTCTCTCTGTCTCTCTCTCTCTCTCTCTCTCTCTCTCTCTCTCTCTCTCTCTCTCTCTCTCACAGGTGTGGTCTCTGGAGCAGCCAGACTGGCGCTGTAAGATAGACGAGGGCTCGATCGGACTAGTCTCCTCACGCTGGAGTCCAGACGGACGTCACATACTCAACACCACCGAGTTTCACGTAAGTGTGAAGTCAGGAGGAGTCTAACCCGTGTCATGTCAACTGTCGCTGCCTCGTAACCGAGGACCTGAAAATAGATGGCTGTCGGGTGGAACAGGGCTGGCTTCAGACCTCAAATAACCATCTAACATAGTGCGCTGAGCTATGTCCTGCGCCTGTTCACTTTACAGTCAAGTCAATGAGGGGGAAAAACCAGGGAGGGATCGTTTATAGGGGTTACTGGTATCATACGATTACCATGTGTGTGTAAGCATTCCTACTCCTTAACAAATTCCTGGGGATAAAAAAAAAAACCACTGGAAAGCAATTCTGGATTGAATTAATTAGAAACTTATCATCTCGGGCCTTTAATTGAATTTATTTAGAAGGTGTCACTCAGTATAGCTTTGGTGGATTGTTGTGCACTTTATAATACTTGAAATACATTGAAAGACAAATTTAGAAACCACAGCTTGTCTTGTGATAAGCTCCAAACTCATCACATGGAAAATCCGAAGTTGGAATTTCCCTCCTAAATTTGTTAGTTTGTGTAGTGGTTTAGGTTGCTCCATGAATTCACACATGCTTAACTACTGTGTATGTTGGAAGTATATCCTGATCCAGAGGTGCTTCTGAAATGGCCGCGAAAGATACCCAGGACAGTGTAGAACTACATGTGAATCACTCTACATCCCTCTATCTCTGCCTGTTAGGATTACACGTGGGCTGAGTGCCAGAGCAGGAGATGCCTGCTGCCTGAACTCGACTCCAAGAGTCACTGACAGGTGCTGAGACGGAGAGCAGCTGTGTCTGGGAATGAAAGAGGGGGCACAGAGCTGGGTGTTTGTGGCATTCTCACTTTCTCTCCCACTCAGTAGCAATCAAAATTCAGACTTTGTCTTTCCAATTCTCTCTGATGTGACGGATTATTGTCACAAGGTGAAATGAGTAGTGTTGATTTTCTGTCATGTTAGTTAATGTAATGCGTGTATGTTGGAGGCAGGCAGGTGAAGTAAAGCTCCGTCATTAACAGCGTTTGCACACAGGTGAGAGGTTAAGAGTTCAGTCCCTGGCATTAGGCTTCAGATGACATCGCATTCACACTAGATAAGAATACGTTAAGGTGGGGTTATAAGGTGGTTTGCATGTTGGGACTATGGTTTCATGGTAGTCATAAACAGGATGCTAACTTTTTTGGGAACAGCTGTGTGGTGTTAATGCAGCCAGTTTTTTTTTGTTTTTTTCTCTGCCCCCTTGTAGAGTTTATTTGCAGACAGACGGGGATACATGTGTGTTATTACGGCTAACGGACTTTCCAGTGGCGTGTCATATTTGGATAGTGATAACTACGGTGAAAATACGTTTTGTGAGAGCATTTATGTGATTGTGGTTGCCTGAAGGCTGTGGGTTATAAAGCAGGCAATTGTCAAATGGATGCATCAGTGGTGATGTACTCCTTGCGTATGCCAAAATTCTAATTTACGACATGTTTAAGAAGCAAATGACGTATTGGTTTCATAACAGACTATGACTTATGCATGTGAATGCTGAATATTATGGACTATTGTTTTATACGTGCTCCTAAATTTCTTAATTCTGATTGGTCAGAAGGTGTTGTAACAGCACAGCTCAGACATTAATGCTGACTGTAATTCAAATCATGAGTTTATATTAATGCTCTCTTTCTAATATGTTACTGTTTCTATAGCAGCAGCTCATTCAGTGACTTTTATGATGAGCGATCTAAATAACAATCCAAGAGTAAGAAGTATAAATGAATAAAACTTGCCATTTAACAAAGAAATATGTATAACCAGTGATGTGGTCCAAGTTTCTGTAAGGAGACATTTATCGGAGAAGCCAATGTTAGCGCTTTGTAATCACACCACACCAAACAGGTGATGCTGTAGTGTGTCACTTTTAAAGATTGACGTAAACACACAGGAAAATGCAGAGAATATGAAAACCGGGAAATAAGGTGAGCATAATTAGAGACAGACCACTTAAAGGATGAGGTGGAGACTGATAACTAAACACGAACTTAATAAAACAAAAAACAAACAAACAAAAAAAAACACTTGTTGCCATGGGAACTGCAATGCAAATCAAGGAGGGTAAGTTTGTGACCTATCACACCAAAATACCATGCTTTATCATAACACTCTCGGAGAACTCATCTGAAACTGCTGAGATCTGTCAAATTGCTCATAGGACACACAAATTTGCTCAAACATTTCTGTGATATTTTGCAAACACACAATATGCAGTGGTACTTGAAAGTTTGTGATCCCTTTACAGTTTTCTATATTTCTGAACATATGACCTAAAACATCAGATTTTCTAAAAGTATACAAAGGGAACCCAATTAAACAAATGAGGCAAAAATATACTCTATCATTTTTTTCTTGAGGAAAATGAACCAATGTGCCATATGTGAGTGGAAAAAGTATGTGAACCTGTGCTTTCAGTATCTGGTGTGACCCCCTTGTGCAGTAACAACTGCAACTAAACGTTTGCGGTAACTGTTGATCAGTCCTGTACACCGGCTCGGGGGAATATTAGCCCATTCCTCAGTACAGAACAGCTTCAACTCTGGTATGTTGGTGGATTTCCTCACATGAACTACTTGCTTCAGGTCTTTCCACAACGTTTCTATTGGATAAAGTCAGGACTTTAGCTTGGCCATTCCAAAACATTAACTTTATTCTTTAACCGTTCTTTAGTAGCATGGCGTGTGTGCTTAGGGTTATTGTCTTGCTGCATGACCCACTTTCTCTTGAGATTCAGTTCATGGACAGATGTCCTGACATTTTCCTTTAAAATTCACTGATATAATTCAGAATTCATTGTTCCATCAATGATGACAAGCCGTCCTGGCCCAGATGCAGCAAAACAGGCCCAATTCTTGAAATTACCACCATCATGTTTTACAAATAGGATAAGGTTCTTGTGCTGGAATGCAGTGTTTTCCTTTCTCCAAACACAACACTTCTCATTTAAAGCAAAAATTCTATTTTGGTCTTATCTGTCCATAAAATATCTTTCCAATAGCCTTCTGGCTTGTACACATGATATTTAGTAAACTACAGATCGGCAGGAATGTTCGTTCTGGAGAGCAGTGACTTTCTCAGTGCAACCCGGTCATGCACAGCATTGTTGATCAGTGTTCTCCTGATGGTGGACTCATGAACACTAACATTAGCCAATGTGAGAGAGGCCTTCAGTTGCTTAGAAGATACCCTGGATTCCTTTGTGACCTTGTGGACTGCTACAGGTCTTGCTTTTTGAGTGATCTTTGTTGGTCTCCACTCCTGGGCAGGGTAACAATGGTTAAAATTTTCTTCCATTCGTACACAATCTGTCTGACTGTGGATTGGTGGCATCCAAACTCTTTAGAGATGCTTTTGTAAACTTTTCCAGATATGCAACACTGACTCACAGATATGCAATACTGGATCAGTTTCCTCAATAAATAAATGGCCAAGTATAACATTTTTGTCTCATTTGTGTAATTGTATTCTCTTGGTCTAATTTTAGGACTTTTCCTGAAATGTTTTATGTTAGTTATTTGTGCTGTCATTTTTCACTTGGTGCTAGAGCTGGATTGTTTATTTATTTTAATTTTTTTTTGAGCAGCTCCGGTTCAGTTTGGAGACACCAAGATTTACGGGTCAACTAACACTTTGTCCCAGGTGTAATAATCCAAGTGTTTGCTGAGTGTTGTAAGAGGCTCTTGAAAGAAGAAACCCAAGGGCACTGTTGAATGGTATACCTTTTGAAATGATGCCACATTGTTTGGGCTCGTACCAACAATGCATGTGCCATCATTAAACTACCGAGGCTGCTTACGGTCTCGGTTTTCTAATAGCTCACAGTCAAAATGCTGAGCATTAGCCATGGCACAAAATCCCCAGGCTGGCAGGGGTGGCATGTCCTGCCCCCTTAGCATGTCTGGCCGTCTGTATCGGATTCAAGTGAGAATCAAATCTGTAACAGGAGCATTGGCACTGTATCGTTTTAAAGATGTTTTCTGATGTGGAATGCCCTGGCTTAATCCTTTGCTGACAGGCAGGTCTATGTAAAGATTCTTACAAATGCCACTGCAGCTTCTTGCATACAAAGGGGCTTTCCCAGTGTGAATCATATTGATTCATTTCATTTCCAAATATGTTCTTCGGTGTATTCTGTAAATGTTTTAGTTGCATTCTTTGTGTTTTCTTTGCACTGTAAGCATTATTATTTGACTATTTTACCTAATTTGGATGGACTGTGTACTTGGGTCTTGCATCAGCAGTAATCGACAATGTTGGGTTGCAGTTTTTTAAACCAGCCTTCAATGTGATACTGTTGTTTTCTTATGGCTGTGCAGGGAGCTGCAGCTGTCACGGTACTGAATATTCCCATGTGGTTTGAGAGATGGTGCTGACACGTGTCTGCCTTGGCTGGCTCGCCGAACCCCTGAACGTGCTAGCCTCACCAGCTTCTCGGGCCTCCGTCGGGCAATGTGTTGCAACACTGAAGAATCATCTCCCAACTTCCTCCCCACTGTCCTAGAGTTTTAGATTTCAGCTATGCCAGGCCTCTCTCTCTTTCACACCAGTTCCCCTGATAACCCACTCTGTGTAGCAGACGTGATGAGAGGCGGCATCGCTTAAAGTGATGACCCTGTTGAGATGCTGGTTTCCATAGAACTGAGATATCTGATGCAGCTGTAGTGCTCTGCTCAATACATTCTTGGCCGAAGACAGCTAGCCATGAGTGGGGGAGCAGCTGATGCACCTCAGGTGTCCTTCTAGGCCTTGAGTTCACCAGAGGACACACCAGGGGAGCACAGAGAGCATCCTCCGTTGTAGGGTTAAATTTGCGATGTATCTGTGAGTTTTTTAGACATGTTTCAGGAAGAGAGAAAGGAATAGTTTTAGATGTGCTTTCCATAAAGTATGTTAACTCCTAAGGCTACACAGTGGCTAGCTTGTAAAAGAGTGTATGAGTCCACTTTATAGGCTCTCATTCTGATGTAATGGTTTAATTACAACCAACCAAACATGTATATTTACATTTTACATATACACGTAAGGCATTTGGCTGATGACCTTTTCCAGATGAACAAAGATTCAACCACACATTCTTGAGATATCACACTAGCGAGAATCTCGGGTGGATGCTCAGACTACCTGATAACCTAACGCCGACGGTACCACTTAGTGGCAGAGACATTAAAATCAATCCAGTGGTGTAAATTATACTACAAAATCTTTGTACAAAATGCCTTTTGGTATTTGGCAAATTCAAAGTAACTGTACATTTGCATTTGCACGAAAATGCTGTTTTTTTTTTTATGAATAGTTGTGTTTACATCTTTTCACTTCAAAGATGAATGAGATGTGCATTTGGCATACAACTGTACGTACAGTATTTATCTAGTAGTTAGCTTTCTCATTGTTTTGTGCTTTAATTAAGCAATATAAAATAGCTTTTGTTGTTTAATACGGCCTTCTCTCTTTCCTTACAGTTAAGAATCACCGTCTGGTCTCTTTGCAACAAATCTGTCTCCTACATCAAGTACCCTAAAGCCTGCCAGAAAGGTGAGTGTGCGAGATTGAAAACTAGCTTAGACAAAAAGCGAAAAAAGCTTCAGAAGTTTACAAACATCGCCAAAAATCTTGCCATCGTCAGGGATGGACTTCAGTGCAGACGGACACTACATGGCTCTAGCTGAGCGACGAGACTGCAAAGATTACATTAGTATATTTGTTTGTGACGACTGGCATCTTCTCAGGGTGAGCATTTCTTTCTCTTAACTCACTACAGTCCACTTACTGTAAGAGTCAGGAGAATCAGGGTCCTAGATGGTGTTCCCTGTCTATGGAGTTTGAGGATTCTGTTGTAAAAACAGGATTATAAGAAGTCAGCTGGCTAGATGAAACCTTTATGTATTATCTGTCATGCTCAGATTATTATTAATTTGGGAGTATTATGATTTGCAACATACCGTGACACTGTACTGCAGCATTTTGAGACAGAAACACAGGACCTAGCAGGGGTGGAGTGGTCTCCTAACGGCTGTGTGCTTGCAGCGTGGGACGCCTGTATCGAGGTGAGAATCCATTTCATTAATGAGGATTAACGAGGAATGTCCTGAGATCCATATGTGATATGAACACTGTGATCCAGAATGAAACATCTAAGAATACATGTGAACGTAATAATTCTACAAAGGTTCTCAAATTTTGTTGTTTTTGTTTTTAAAGTATCTAATATATGTGTATTCCTCTAGTACAAAATGCTGCTGTATTCTCTGGATGGGCGTCTGCTATCAACCTACTGTGCTTATGAATGGTCACTGGGCATTAAATCAGTCGCCTGGAGTCCCAGTAGCCAGTTTCTGGCCATCGGAAGCTACGATGAGAAGGTATAACCTCTACAAAAACAGCTTCTGACATTAAGATGTTTCTCATAAGATTATTTCATTCATTTAATCGTTTAAGCCAATGGTTCTCAAACCAGACCTCAGGTCGCCAAAGACAGTCCATAGTTTTGTTTTGTTCCGACTCCCACAACATAGAGAGAGAGAAAAAAAATTATTATCTTAAGAGGAAATAAATTTACATGTAATTTTCTGCGATATTTTCAAAGACCCATTGACTTGCTTATACAAACCAGTGTCTCTGAAGCTATTATGGTATGGTTGTTTTCCATTAGATTCGGATCCTGAACCACATCACCTGGAAGAAGCTCGTCGAGTTCGAGCATCCAGCTACAATCGCTAACTCCAAAGCTGTATGCATTTATTCCAAATAACTTGATATAGTTCTGCTAGTATTTAGTATTTGTCGTGCATTCTCATGGCTTATTGTACAGTATGTGTATGCAGAAAGCTGGATGGCGTTTGAGGACGTTCGTTTGTTTGTTTGTTATTAGGTGGTGTACAAAGAGGTGGAGAAAAAGCCTGTTGTTGGCATCGAAGATTTGTCCAGTCATCAGATCGCCATGACAAGTTCCTTATTCAACACACAGAGCAAATGTAAGGCCTATACGTGTGCATGAAGGTGATGATAGTGGAGCTCTGTTAATGTTGCCTTGTATTGTTCGAGGAGGAAATAACAGAACAATAGACAATCTGCAGATTGATTTTAAAAAGTAAAATAATTTCCAAATGATACATTTTGGAATAATATTAAGCACAAAGAAATATGATCATTCAAAATCTTAAAAAATCTATTTTTATGTACATCATTCAGCCACTTCATGATGAAAATAGACCATAAATCTGAATATTTCTAAACGTCATCATATTTATTTCTTTAAATTGTTTAGCTATTATATTACCTCAAGTAACCTTCTGCTTTGGTTTATATTAGGTTGTGTTTGTTATCTTGCTGATGAGCTCTGTTGGTGTGTGTGTGGGTGAGGGTGTATGCTAATATTGCGTGTTATGCAGACAGTTGTGTTTGAGTGGAGCCTGAGGCTGGAAGTCTCGACATGGTGACAGGGCCATTATGAATTCCAGCACGCCAACTATTGACCAACTATTTCTGTAGGCAGACCATTGACTGAGCTCTGCGAGAATGCCCCCGTATAAATCTTACGGCTGAAAACATAGCGCCTAGTGTCATGTTTTGACATAAGATCTCTTCCAAAATGCCTTCGTCTCTGCTCTTAAAAACATGAAACCACCCACGCTGGCAGTCACACTTTGCCTGAGTATTTTGCGTGGCTCGAATTCACAGATTTGTTCCTGGAAACAGATGTTGCACTGCACTTCCGGGGATGTGTTCACAGCAATCTGACATCCCACACTCCTCTGAAACAAGCTGATATACACTATACTGTGGATAAACAGACATAACCCTGAATTGAGTCAAATGTCACAAGGAGATGAGTGGCACTGGTCTACAACTACGATGTGTTAGGATGAGACTGGACTTTCTAAAGTTGAGCTGTTTCTATTCAACTTGACTTTATTTCAGATGAGATTGCTCCATTGCCAGTCCAAGTGTCCGTGGTGAAGCCTGATCCAGATCGTGCCAACCCCAAAATCGGAATCTGTGCTGTTGCTTTCAGTGCAGACAATCGCTACCTTGCCACAAAAAATGGTAAGAATCTAATCAATATTATGTAATTGTTTTTAAATAGTTTGTTAGAATCAAGGGTAAATCTAGAAGCTTCTTTCACATACAGTATGTAATAACCATTTCCTGATGAGTGCCCCCTGCCCCATTTGGCACCATTACCAGTCATGAGAAGCATTACCGGCTGCCCGCTGAGTCTGGTATTTGGAGACATTTGCTGCTTTTAGCTGCTGTGTATTTCCCCTTTATTCTATCCACTAAACTTGATTCTTCCGAGCACAAACTCCCTGACACGTGTGTCTTCCTGTTTGGCTTGGTGGAGGGGTGTTAATCATCATTAAGTACTCTGATGAGTAGTAATGCCACTGTGCTGGCTGACGCTGTGCCAACCGCATGTCTCAGACAGCATGGCGCAGTGTGTGTGGCTGTGGGACATGCAGAGACTGAGCCTGCAGGCCGTACTGGAACACACTTCAGCTGTGCGCTGCTTCGCCTGGGACCCACGCCGGCCACGCCTGGCACTCTGCACCGGAAACGCCAAACTCTATCTGTGGTCCCCCGCCGGCTGTGTGTCGGTCAAAGTGGAAGTGGAAGGTGTAGGTGAGTGCAAGTAGCATTCGGGTGGGGGTGGGGGCATGTGTGTTGTAAATACTGTTTATGTAAGGAATAAAACATAACAGGGCATGCCCCTGTCCAAAGTGGATTACTTTACCTCCTCCACACCCTGGTGGTTCTCTGAGATGCTCTGTGTAACTCAGGTTTACAGGTGCAGTCACTGTTCTGGCACTGCGATGGAGAATCTCTGGTCCTGCTGGGGAAAGATCAGCTGTGTGTGTGTTACATGGCCACAGATGGGGAGAAGTGAGTGCCAAGGAAAAGCCACTGGCTACAATAAACTAGCACCAGCGCCGTGCACTTCCCTCTTAATTGGAACTATTTTAAAAGTAACTGCTCTCAGCTAGGGGGCAGACCTACACCAGTGTATAAGAATTAAAACTGATAGACTCTAGTGCTGGAAGATGGATGTGCTGCCTGGAAAAATCATTACATCTGGTACATATGGTGTACTTTTTTAGAATTTCTTTTATTTTTCAGGCTTAGACATTCGGTGAGAAGGACTCGCAAAATTATCATAGTGGTAGTATCTTCTTGTAGTATTCCTGTAAGTAAGCATTTTTGAGTCAAATTTCAGTCTACAGGTCTCTCAAGTGGCACAACAGAAAAGCGTTTGTCCTATTGTTGAGAGATTTTGATTGAGTTTGAATCCTCACAAGGCCACAAATTTCTATCAGTTAAGAATTTTGATGTTTTGTACCAAATTTGCTCGTAATAGAAGCCCAAGCGTGGTCGTAAAACTGTCGAATGTTTAAAACACACACGTTTACACTAACCCATTCAAACCCTTCATGAACACCTTAGAACAACACAGGTTTTTCAGTATTCTTTTGTCACCACACATTCTTCTTCCTTATAAATAATTTCATGGAATATTCCTTTAAGTTAAAATAGTGTTGAGAACTCAATAGTTAAATGAAGTTTGCTGACCATATGAAGGGCAGAGTACAGTAAATGTAAAACTGTGCTAATAAGGGCTGGAATTTTTACATTGAAAAATAGCACTGCTGTTCTGTTTAATGTACCTCAGGACTACAGGATTGTAATGCTGGAACACAAACGCACAAGCTGAAGCTGTTCATATTGAAATGTTCAGTATTGTCTGGTTTAAATATTATTTAAGACGTTAAATATTGATTAAGTAAGAGCATTAATATGTAAAAATCGACTGTATGACCGTTAGGATATTGCTCTCAACTCTGTTTTAGATCTAGGCTTTATAGGGACCATGTTTTGTCTGATGTAGGAGATATTTTTGTGTAAAATTAGAGGTTAGGATTATTTTTACAGGGTCAGAATTTCTAATAAAGTTTTCTACAACACACTCCCTTTGAGCTTGTTTATTAACCAAGAAACCAACGTACAAGAATGTACAGCAATTTTAATAAGTTTGAGCATCAGCATCGTTACAGTACAAATCAACAGAACTGAGATGAGGCTGGTGCCGAAAACCAACCTTAAGCATGAAAAGGGGCAACAGTAACTAATAATCTGAGGTAACTTGGAGCTCAGAAAGTGGTCCAGCGGTTAGACATCATGAAATTGAGGAGCGACGGTAGCTCTATTGAGTGAGGGGCAATTGGTATTAATGAGATGTTTTGCCAGAGAAAAGGGTGTAAAAGCTGTAATGGGGGATTCGAGGCAACGACCAGATTACAAAAAGTCACGCACATAAAAGCACTTTTTACACAGTAACCCACATGCACAGTTCACATGCAACACTACATTTGTACAAAAGAAAAATCCTTCAAACAGTGCCATCACTAGGAGGTTTAGTACAAATCACATAACCTTGTACTGTGAGAGAGAAAGGGAAAAAAAAAATTATAAAAGTGCATACAAGTAAATAACCTATTAGGGAACCCGTATTAAATCCTCTGCATTAATCACCTCCGGTTAGAATTAAACTCCTAACCTTCATTTGCATCCTTGAACAATAAAGCAGCATTTAAAATGAAAGTTACTAAATTACTAACCTAACCTGAGCCGGGATTAACGTCACAAACCGAGCCACTTTAGTTACAGCGAGGGAACATTTAACAAAAGATTTAATCCAAAGTGCAAATTACTTGTAATATCTCAACAAATCTTGCACAGACTTCGCTGCTATGAAGTGAGGCAGGACGTCTTGAACGATGAAATTAAAACAGACCGGTGCTAAGGACAAAAAAAAAAAAAAATCTAAAAATCGTTACATTCAATATTCTTGCCATATGACAGGACCTCTGGGACTTCTATATTCAGGAAAAGTCTACACTGAAAGAGATTTTAAAATAATGTTTACATTGGAACATTTGTGATGTGTTTGGCCATTCTGGTACAGATTCGTTGGTTGGTGCGGCGTTTTCATTATTCCAGTGAGAAGTTCGCAGATGTGGCACAGGAGTGCAATACTAGCACAGTTGCTATGGCAATTAATAGAAATCCAAGGAGAAAAATCTCAAACATAAGTTATAATGGTCAGGTTTATGTTAGCTCCTAAAACAAATGAACAAGAGCTGCTTTTTCCAGACAC
This sequence comes from Ameiurus melas, assembly GCA_012411365.1. NCBI lineage: Eukaryota > Metazoa > Chordata > Actinopteri > Siluriformes > Ictaluridae > Ameiurus > Ameiurus melas. Next base: position 7,551,507 of record CM022780.1, on the reverse strand, counting down.
ATTCAACATCATATTAATGAGAAATCCACTGTAGAAGAGACAGGACATGCTGGCCTCAAAGGTCCAGAATACAGTGCAGGCGCACAGAGTTACGACAGAGACGCAGCTCGGATAGTTGGTGTTAGTCGGACGTTTTGGAAGCTGATCTGTTGAGTTGCGTACAGATGAAGTGAGAAAGCTTGACTGACTAAAGCACTAAAGCGCTGCTGCATCGCTCTCTTTGGAGCAAGGGCTAAATCGCAGTTGCACTGCGGGTAGTTCAATGGCATTGTGGGTAAATAAAAGTGAAGTAAAGGTGATCAGTGAAAAATTAGACCAACAAAATTTAAACTAAAGTCTACTCGGTTTCCTTACAAAAGAAAAATCACAGGAAGAGCACGTGTTATTTATAAAGACCAATATGCAAGTCATTCACAGTGGATTTTTCATTTAAGTGAATAAATAATAATGCATACGTTTATAAATCATAGGAAATGTTTGGACTGAAATGGAACATAATTCATCAGATCAGTTCAAACTATTATGAACAAACTCCTCAACTTTCACCCGTGGAAGCGGATTACCAACAACAAGCTTTCAGCAGTGTATAACTATAGTTCTTTACGTTATTAGTACAATCATCACCTTTTGCTTCACGAGCCGCTCCATTCAACACTCGCTGCATGAACAGTCTGGTTCCACAAAGATCGATTTACACATCACTTCCCTACACACGAGTCAACAAGTCGTCATTCATTGGTTAATGAGAGCTGAATTCACACACGAATTAAATCAATTAGTGCGATTATTCTTCAGTGCCTGGCTGGTGCGAGCAGACACCGTTTAGATCACATAGTAAGATTAATCTTAGAAACATCAGTGACAGTAATGTTAAAATTCATTGATGCATGAATGTCCTTTTTTTTGTTTTAATGCTAGGTTTCACACTTGACAATCACACTAGATTTTTAAAATGAATTAATTTAGGAATAGTGGTTATAATAATGCTTAGTACTTCGCAATTTATTTATTTGTTTTTTTAAAAAAAGGTCATTTAAGAAAATGTTTGAACAGGCATTTCATTGAAATTGCTCATACTCATCGATGACAACACTACTAGTTTCAGTGTAACCGAGAGAAAGTCGTTCACCTGGCTGCTGTCTGTAAAGTCCACAATTACAAACAAAACAAAACCCTCTTAGTAATTACTATATCAAAAAGGACCAACGTTACTAGCAAGAAAATCCAATAAGTTTTCTGTAAGTCGGTGGACAGGATGGCTCCATGCCAACAGCATCATGTGAATTCATATAGAACTATAGGAATGCAGAAATGTTTGGATTTAGCAACCGGCTGAGTGTATAAGCTTTATACGGTGTACTGACTATGTGAGATTTGAGAGAACGGTGAGGTAAAGTTAGCTAGCTAATTTGTTTTTGAACAGATGTGTGCCAAGCAATGGTAAGAGAACAGCAATGCGAAAGGCTGGCATGAATGCTAATTAATAATTAGAGGTTTTTTTAGCCAATCAAAGAGAACACACACACAGGCTCATACGTCTGATCTGTTACACCTAGCCTCCTTTCCCCTTCAGTGAGCTAGAAATATTTTTGCTGTTTGGTCTGACTGATGTTTCCTGTATCGTCATAGCAACGGGTCAAAAATCATAAATGCCCAGGCTAATCAGTGTACGTTGCACTTCTGCTATATGCAATAAAAAGAAAATAATAAACCGGTGTGCATGTTTTCTGCTGTTGCTGAATACTGAAATTATGGCTATTCAACTGTTCACCGACATTGAACATTTTCTATGAGTTTGTCCCCATCATTAATCTGAACGCCCGATCAAGCATGTTAATGAAGGGACGTGGTGAATTACATACTAAATCGGCTTGCCTTTTTTTTTTTAAATTTATGGCTAATACCCAAGATCATTATGGCAAATATTTTGTCCTATACCATTCCTATTCCAACTAGTGTTTAGGAAACACACTTAGTAGAGTGGGACACAAAAATGAAGCAGGATGGCACGAGCCCAGTAAAAGGGGCATCAACGTTGGCACCGGACGCTTCCAGGCACATGCTGAGGAGCCAGCGAGGCACACTGGTGGTGTGAAGAGGGGCACGCTTCACACCCCACTGAAATCCGGCAAGCAACACAAAAGGGATTCATGGAGCTCGACATATTCAAGTGCAGCAACGCGGGTTAGATGAACTAGAAGCCGATCTTGCCTCTGGTCATGGAGTAGCCCAGTTTGGCCTCGTTGTTGATGAAGGACATGATGCCCAGGTAGGTCTCGATGAGCAGCGGCCGCTCCAGCAGCAGCACCCCGTTCGACCGGCCCGGGATGGGAAACTCCTTATGGGCTCGCTTTACCGCCTGGATCAGCTGAATTTTAAAGTTCTCCAGCTGAAGAACGAAACAGGAAGGTCACTGCAGCCCGCTGGTGATCACTCAAAGCAGGAATACAACATGCAGCATGTTTACGTTTATATACATTTGCTCGCTTGGCTGACGCTTTCAAGCAAAATGATTTAAAATTCTACACGGGATACAAGTGAGCAGTTGAGATTAGGGGTCTTGCTCAAGGACCCACAGTGGCAGCTTGGCAGTGCTGGAATTTGTAGCACAAAGCCTTAACCACTAAGTCCACCACCTCAAATTAGTGCGATTCAGATTAGACATGTACAATGCACTTAGTATAGATAATGGTTTGAAGAGCTCGAGTTCTAGTATCCGGTTTGTGGATTTACCTGGCAAAGGGAAGCCACCTTTTCATCAGCGTGGGCCATGGGGTGCTCTGTGAAGGTGGCATAGGGCATGTCAGTGGACCAGGGGTTCCAGCGGTTTAGGAAAGAAGGCCTCGGTCGTTTATCCCAATGTATGCGAACGCCACTTCCCTCTCTCCTGTAGACAGACAACAATCGATTTCGGATTTTAGTCGATCTGGGAATTTAAAAGGCTACACTGTTGTGAGCAATTAATAACGAGTCAAAACAACGGAGTAATCGTGAACTTCCTAGACCCGAAAAAAAATCTACAAATAGCATAAACATCATATTGTCAGACTCTGAGGTTGTCTTTTGTGCTTCATGTCCAAGCAGACCGCAACACTGATACACTAAAGGATAATGGCTATAAAGGTTAAATTTGTTTTGCTAGCAAGACAGAACACTGGGACACTTTTGCTGTCTGATTATTTAGACCAACATCATGTGAAACACCAGCCCAGGCCCTTGGGAACTCCATACAGGATCGAGTGTTATTTAGAAAAGGGGAAGTATTCATTGTTTTGTCCGGGGACCTTAGATATGTGGCACTGGTGGTGTTCGAAAGCTCAGAGGTCATTTTAACGAAGCGTGATGCACGCATCCTTCTCTCCGCTCTCACTTGATCTTACTTATTCAGAGATTTTGGTGGAAACTCGAACTCTCCAACTGAAATGGTGTCCACAGCGTTTAAGGAAATTCTGATGACCTGCTGACACAGCAAGTTTATGAAGTCATATTTGCAAACCAGAAGGGATCTGCAAGACACCACAACACAGCAGACATCAGCACACGAAGAGCTGTTCAACTCCACTGGTAGGGTAACACATCGCAAGATGAACTTCCTCTCTCACCTCTCGGTTATGAGCACCAGTCTCTCCTTTTCATTGTTCCAGTGATCGACCCTGTAAAGAAAGCGCACCAGGTTGGTCTGAAATCCGTATGATCATGCTCGTGAGAATTAAAACAATTTATATTTTCATATGATCTCCAAAACCAGTCTTATGTTGAACATGTATTTGAAAATGACAGGATGTAAGAGTTTGGATTTTCACCCTTTCTAGGATTACTGTAAGCTGCTTACAGAAGAATGTTTTATAATGTAGGTTACGTCACCAAACTCACAGCAATCTGGTTTGCTGTTTACGCTCACACTTTCTCTACTCTAGACATTTCATACCGACTCCAACCCAACAACCGACACAAAGCTGGCTGTAAATAACATGATTGTGAAGGTGACCACTGTACTATAAGAGTATTTTCCCCCTACAGACTGAAGCTTTAATCCTGCATCATAACTGCACCTCATAGGCCATATAAATGTTTAAATGATAAAGTACAAATGTTATTCTGTGCATAATGTTATGTAGTCTATTAAGTCTGACTTTCTGTTTCAAACTAAATTTCGAAATCAGAACAAACAAATTTATTTTCAATGATGAACAACATCAATGAGTCTTGTGTTTCACGCACAGTGATAGAACAGTATAATTATGGTAAGAGCCAATGAGTGAGCTAGGAAAAAAAGAAAACCACAGAGGCATTGACTACGTTTACATTGACAGCAGTAATCTAATCATTGACCTTGTTCTGAATAAGACAATATTGTGATTAAGGTGTTTACAGGAGTTGCTTTTAGAATATCCCTTTCATGTTCCCGTGTTACAGGTTATAGAACATAGATCGATCGGCACACGTCAGTACGTCCCCACACCACGCCTTCCACTCCAGAATTTAACATATCAACATACGGTTCGTCTTTGTTGTGGTACAGTATACAGTTTTGGGTGTTTCACTTTTAATTTTACGAAAGCATCAAGTGCAGTTAATTATTAGTCATGCTATACGTGTTAATAGATGACTGCCTAAAGCCGTGGGCTGCGTCCCAAACCGCGTACTTACCTACTATATCAGACAAGTACGAGGTTTCGGATGCAGCCGTGCTCTCTCGTTTGCCGTCAAATGGTCAAGCACTGCCGTGTGTGTTTACACTGTTGCAAAATGCAGCGAAATCTGCCGCACGACGTTAATAGTGTGATTAAGGTGTGTACATGTCTGTGATGCACTGCGATAAAATGACCAAAATAGGAGTACTCCATATGTCTTCATTCGATTTCTGTTTAGTTAGAGTATATCTTTAGCTGGATTAAGCTCATCACTGTTCACATGCTAGTTTCTTAATCAGAGTATCGTCTTAATCAGGTTGATATCGGATTATTGTTGTCCATGTAAACAAACTGAATCTTGTAAAACAAAGTGTTGGGAAATATTCTATTCTCTATTCCCTCAGATATGTATAAGTATGTTTAGGTTAGAGTTTGATTTCTGTCTCATGAACTGTCTGTTGTGTATGTGCCAGTTTAACATGTCACCATAAGAACTTCTTTTCTGTGTTAGTCGAACCATACTATCAGACCATATATGTTCAAGAAAGCTGTACATTCTTGTATTGACGAAGATATTTTTCCATGTATTTGGCCAGTCAGTTCAACTGCCATTTTATTTCAACATCAGTACGCCTATGCACGGCTATTTTGCCTATACAAACCTCTGTGAATCTGCAATAAATCGGACGTCTATTTGAACTGCTCTGGTTGCCAGTGTGTTCGTTTAGACTCCCCGGGCCGTATACGCTCCGTGATAACCCACATGCGCTAGTTTTTCTTTAGAGTAAATGAAGCAGAGGCAAGAAAGGCTGACGGAGGAAAGGTGAAGATAAAGTGGTCATTTGATTTATCCTTACACAAAGAATGGAGGTTTGCATTTTCTCCTTCTTACACTTTGTGTTTTAGTCTATTGTCAGTTCCATGTTTGTTTGTGTAACATGGTAGCACAATCACGCTAATTCAGGACTGATTGAACTGCACGTTGAAAGTCCATTTTCAACATCTTTAACAGGAAGTGAGGTAATGAAAGAAAAAGGCAACTGACTCTGCTACGAGCCACACGCTCAGAACCTCCCCATCTTCTGAAGGCAAAGCCACGGTGCGGATATCGTTCACCGCCTGCTCGATGGTTCCTGGCTGGAGAACAAAACAAAAAAATAAAATAAAAAAAAATGAACATGAGGTAAATATCAAATGCTGTAATTTTCCTACTGGTCATTAAAATAATACTTGATCCCATGGTAGGATCATGAACCATAAATTGTTCTCAGATAGCGCTGGTAGAAATCAGCCTTACAGCTTTACTAAAGAAAACTGAATTTAAAATGTTAATCAAAATGTACATTGATTCTTGCAGATGCGCCTTTTTATGCCTCACTGGCTGAACTAGAAAGTACTGGAAACTAAAAGCAGAAGCCTCTCATCTTCGCTTGAAGCATCCGTTTTCGCCCGTACAGCTTTCAACATGGTCATTATGGTCCATTCACTGAGGCTAGCGTTATACATCAATCAGCCATAACATTAAAACCACTGACACGTGAAGTGAAGAACACAACATTATCTCGTTACAATGGCACCTGTCAAGCGGTGGGATATATATTAGGTTCACTCAGTTCTTGGAGTTGATGTGTTGGAAGCAGGAAAAATGGGTAAGCGTAATGAATCCGAGCGATTTTGACAAGGGCCAAATTGTGACGGCAAGACGACTCCAAAACGGCAGGTCTTGTGGGGTGTTCCCGGTATATAGTGGTTACCAAAAGTGGTCCAAGGACAAAGGACAAATTGTGAACCGGTGACGTGTGGACACCCAAGGCTCATTGATGCGCTTGGGGAGCAAAGGCTAGCCGGTTTGATCTGATCCCACAGAAGAGCTACTATAGACAAATTGCTGAAAATGTTAATGCTGGCTGTAATAGAAAGAGGTCAGAACACACAGTGCATCGTAGCTTGCTGCGTAGCCGAAGTGTGCCCATGAGACCCCTGTCCACCGCCGAAAGTGCCCACAATGGGCACATGACCATCAGAACTGGACCATGGAGCAGTTGAGGAATGTGGCCTGGTCGAATTAATCCCTAGTCTTTTACATCATGTGGAAAGCCTGTTCGTGAGAGTCACTTACCTGGGTAAGAGATGGTACCAGGATGCACTATGGGAAGAAGACAAGCTGGTGGAGGAAGTGTAATGCACTGGGTAATGTTCTGCTGGGAAACCTTGGTCTTGGCATTCATGTGGATGTTACTTTGACATGTAACACCTACCTAAACATAGTTGTAGACCAAGTACACGCCTTCATGCTAACGGTATGAAGCTAATAGCAGTGGCCTTTTTCAGCAGGATAATGCGCTCTACTACACAATTGTTCAGGAATGGTTTGAGAAGCATGACCGATTGTTCAAGGAGTCGATTTGGACTCCAAATTCCCCAGATCTCAATCCGATCAAGCATCTGTGGGATGTCCTGGACGAATACGTCCGATCCATCGAGGCCCCACCTCACAATTTACAGGACGTAGTCTGCCACTAACGTCTTGGTTCCAGATACCACAGCACACCTTCAGAGGTCTTGTGGAGTCCATGCCTCGACGGCTCAGAGCGGATTTGGCGGCACAAGCGGGATGGGATCTACACAACATTAGTAGGCGATTTAATGTTACGGCTGATCGGTGAACATATTTCTAAGTAGAGACTGGAGACTATGTGTTACGAAAAAGGTTTAAAACAGGCATTAAAACCAAACATTTTAGAGAGAATCGGGAGGCATTCGGATGAATTTTTTCCCCCCCAGACGTTATACTGGTTCTTCAGTTCTACACTCAACTTGCATATAAACAGGGTTAAATAAAAGCACGAAGACCATCAAAGAAGCTGTCTGAAGGTTCAAAAGTCACTATACATCATTGTAGAAAAACGCAGTGAGTAGAAAGTAAAGGTTATTTTAAATGTAGCAAGTGAGCACAGTACCAAAGCAACTGTATGTAAAAGGCTGCACTTCTACATGCTAATATTAGGCCCTAAGCTTAGTATTTAAATAAATAAATAAATAAATACTATAAACAAATCAGTGCCATTTACATACATGGACACATTAAAAGGACACCCCCCACCCCAGAGTAATATTTTACTAACCTGCTCAACTATTTCAAAGAAGACGTATTGATGACTAGTAAATACATAATTGTATAATAACTGGAGAACAATATGTATTGTCTATACTATACACGTCACTGAAATGACTCGTTTAATCGTGTTAAAAACCTGTCTGGAGTATTGTCTAGCAGAAGCTGATCATAATTGCAGCTGGCTGTTGGGTCGTTGTGATCTCATTAATAACCGACTGTTCACTCCTGCTCGGTCTGGATCTTACCCGGAACACGAAGTAATCCTTCACTTTCGCACGCATGGTTGGGTTTTGGACGTGGAAAGGCGTGAGTTTTTGGAGCGGAGAGCAGCAGGCTACAGCAGCGCCGAAGCCGAGGACAGACTGGGCCTCACGCCCCGGACTGAACGCCACTTCCAGCCCGTCCAGCGCGTCCTCGACCCCGTCGGCGTGAAGAACCGCAGCCCCCGGACTCTCCGGGTCCATCGTGTCGTTCAGCTGAAGCATATTCCTCTAAACGGGTAGAACTGACTGCAGTAGTCACGTGCTTTGAGGTCAGTGTCGCTGATTACACACAGCAGCGTGGTGGTTCTGCAGGAGAACGCAGCAGGTCCTCTGCAGAAGCTTGTTTTGATTAGTAAGGAAACACCCACATGCTCCGGTCTTAAAGCCACATTCACCTACACAAGTCAGTGTAAATAAAGCAGTGTTTACAGAAATTTTCTTTCTTTGTTTCTTTCTTTCTTTCTTTCTTTCTTTCTTTATTTATACAATAACGCCACAAAATTTGCCTCAAACCTATTCACTTAATCTGTTGGGATTAGAGTTGAAGGAGCTCTGTGGTGCCCTCTGCTGGCTGCTTGGTGAACTGTAAGTAAGAAATAAAATATGGTGTGTGACATGCCATCCATCCATACATCTCCTACCGTTTACTCCTCACTGGGAACCTGGAGCCTGTCCCAGGAATCATCGGGCACAAGGCGGGGTACACCCTGGACAGGGCACCAGTCCATCGCAGGGCTCAATCACATACACATTCACACACCCATTCATACACTACGGACACTTTAGACACGCCAATCAGTCTACCATGCATGTCTTTGGACTGGGGGAGGAAATCGGAGTACCCTGAGGAAACCCCCGCAGCACGGGGAGAACATGCAAACTCCACACACACATGGCCCCGGTGGGAATCGAACTCCGGACATGCCGTTTTAGGAAAATTATCAACGACGGAGTGGCTTGAAATGAAGCTGAAGTTGATTATTTTCCAATGGCAGCATACAAAGTGTTTTATTGCTCTTATATGTTTCATTTGTAAACCCTGCTGAAAACACACACACACACACACACACACCACACACACACACACACACAATAGAAACCTTCAAAATAAATTGTAATGTAACTCTTCTGGTAATTTGTTGCCTTCTATTGGTGGCATGTTATATATAGTGGATACCATTAAGCACCAATAATTCTAATCTGCTTAGCTGATGGTTTGTAATGGTATTTGTAGTGGAAATCATTAGAATTTGTGTTAGTGTGTATGTGATTGTGCCCTGCAATGGATTGGCACCCTGTCCATGGTGTGCCCCGGCTTGTGCCTGATGCTCCCTGGGATAGGTTCCCGGTTCCACGTGACCCTGAAAAGGAGTAAGCGGTAGAAGATGGATGGATGGATGGATCATTAGAATTTTTGTGATTTCTGGTTTCTGTTGTTTTTTTGTTTTGTTTTTTTCAGGAGGGAACACTAACAGTTTTTATTCAGTAAATATTGGCGTATTTATCTATAGTTACATAATGTCCAAAAAAGTTAGTTCCTGTTATTACTTAAATTATAGCAGTTCCTTCCCCAGCTTCTCCTTTTTCCTTCTATTGAAGGTAATAAGAAAAAGAAACACGCAGCTTGACATCCATCCATTTTCTGCACCACTTACCCACTTATCCTACACAGGGTTGCAGGGAGTCTGGAGCCTATCCCAGGGGACTTGGGGCACAAGGTCGGGGACACAATCACACACACGTACACCCATTCACACTCTATGGACAATGTAGAGATGCCAGTCAGCTTACAGCACATGTCTTTGAACTGTGGAAGGAAACCGGAGTACCCAGAGGAAACCTCCCTAGCAAAGGAAGAACATGCAAGCCCCACGCACACAGGGAGGAGGTGGGAATCAAACCTCCAAACCTGGAGGTGCGAGGATAACGTGCTAACCACTAAGACACTGTTCCACACTTTGTGCAAAGCACAAAGCCCTCTGTCCTGAAAACCTTCCCATGTCAGAAAACCTACTTAAATAAACAGCTCCTCACAGAAAACATCCACTATACCGATATATATCCCAAATATCCACTATGAGGAAGTTTTACAATGACCACATTAAGATAAGATAATACTTTATTAATCCCCGAAAGGAGAAATTAGGGGATTAATATAAACCTGTGTGTCAGTACTACTGCCAGAGCTGCTGTTATTGAAAATGAATCAATACTTTCTGACCAATCAGATTTGAGAATCGAACTGCAAGGTGATGTAACTGCTAGTTAAAACATTGAATTTTCTTTTCAAGTGACGCAGCCCACATTCTGCCTCATGAGTTGCATTTTAAGAAACGAGGTAATGTAAAGAGAAGGCTGAGATAAAGAAAATATCATGATCAGCTGCAGAACCATGTCATGGCTAACAGTTTTTTTCTTAAAAATACAGCTCTAGAAATACTTTAAACTTCACCTTTAATCAATTAGTCTGGTCTGGATTACACAGTATTCTATAGATTCCCGGAGTACTTCACAGAAATGTTATTCATGTCAAAATTCAAGCAACAATGAAGACACAGCTGAAGTAAAGGGAGAATGGAGAAGACGAAGAACCAGAAAGGTCTGGAAAGCTCCCCAGAAAGAAAGAAAGCCACACTGAGCTAGACTTCATCAGATTGAAACGAAAACGCTGAACACTGAAGCAGAGGAGAAAAGAAGGATCTCCACATGAAGTCCACGAAAACTGTGAGAGGACAGAGCAGACTAAGAGACAAGTGAAGATGGAGCAAGAGATGCGCAAGTGATCGAGGTTAAATGGTGGTGAAATTGAAGCGCACGGTGGAAGACGATCTGAGACACGTCTTTACTTGGTTACGTGAAACAAGTCGATTGTGGATGCAGAAAATCCTGATTTAATCATGCTTCAAGACACACACTCTCTCTCTCTCACACACACACACACACACGTGAAAAAGGCAGAATTCATATAAAAAGCACACAGGTTTTTATTGCATATCAATTTCATGTATAAATTCTTCATAGCATTGGAAAGATTACATTTGGTATACATATCTATTCTACAGAATTAACATCAGAATCATGTCTTTTTCCATGAAATTTCTCTAAAGTACATCTTCAATAATCACAAGCATCAAAAAAAGAACTGCAATTATCAGAATTTCCATTATTATTCTACAATCCTTTCATTTTTTTTCTTCTTCTCATTATTTCTCTCCCACAAGCATAATGTTTAAATGAATAACCATCTGCCTGTTGCAGGTAAGGCAGTTAACAGGACTTAAAGTCAAACCTACTAACCTAACCACATGTACAATAAGTGCATCTACAAATTCAGTATTTTTTATTACCTTTTTTTTTTCTTTTCTTTCGCCTTTTTAATTTAAGATACACATTTCACAAATGGACACCATTATGACCGCTAAAACACAAGTCATGCACAACAGTTTCTTTCAATAAACAGAACAGAAGCGATATACAACTCATATCCAAATCAAACAAGCACCATCTATTTTCAAACCCATGTTTTAAAACGAATTCGCAGACGAATGCGACGGTTTCTTTTTTCTTTCTTTTTTTTTTGAACACTATACAGTTTTTCGAGGAACCATAACGATTTATGGTTTTACGTTTGTTTTGTGTTGTAACAGTTGGGGGGGGAGGGGTACAACAACTTCCATATCGGGACCAGTTTGTGACCATTCGTTTCGTTCGTTGGATCGATTTACTCCACCACCTACAGCGCTTGCTTATTACAGTAGTATGTGACATCATGAACCTTCGACATATGCAGCATGATTAACCATCTCCAGCTAGGTCAGTTTTAAGCGGACAGCTAGCTACCATGTCAAAAACTCAAATGACAGAGACGCCATCTAGTGCCAGATATCTATAACAGTGCCCTGTAATAGTACAGAAGCGGATTCTTTCTATTGAGGGTGGTACACAATGTGTGGCTCATGAAGTTTAGCCTAATCTGTGATACAATGTTCATGTATAAAGTGAGGCTGAAGTGCTTGATTAAAACCAAGTGGCTTTATTTGGAGAATTGGGGGTATGGAGGGGGATCAGAAGCAGTACTTTGGGGACAGATGAGGTCTGAGAGATCAGGAGTGCTGTGTATTTAAGTGCTAATTGCACACATTATACAAAGAGAGTAAAAGAAAAGGCTGCGATGGGAGAAGTAATAATGACAGATCCGACTTTTATTGTTAATTTTTTTCTTTAATTGCCATCCGAAGAAGAAAAGTAACGCTAGAGGTTTGACACATTAGCAACACAGTGAATCTATTCTACACATTCATCATGAGCTTGTGTTTAGTTGTTGTCTTTATTTTGTACGATTCATGCGCTGGATTCACAGTTCAGTAGAGTTGCACGAGGACTCCTGAGTCCTGGCACTTGGGGTAACATGCGCGTTTTTAAGGGCTGTGCTTCCTGCTCGAGCCCGAACTACACTCGCATATCAGCGTTAGAAATAGGAATTTCCCAGCTCACCGTTTGATCCTTTTGTTTAATCCCATTCCAGCCCCTTCGATTAACAGCAGCTGCTTATGTTTGTAAGAAATAAGTTTGATTGAAAAAAAAAAGAGAGAGAGAGAGAGAGAGAGAGCACAACACAGTTGCATTCAAGGTCCACGCTTCTAGCTTTGTGCTGATGATTTGTGGGATGATTTGGATTTGTTTTGGATACAGTGGCATGCTGTTTCCTACTCAACACTCAGGACTGGAAGCTGTTCGAGAGACTGACACGGCCATTCTTTCGCTGTATTTAAAAACGGGCAGACTAAAACCAAAAGCAAAACGGACTATAGCAGTACAAATATAATGCCCCACCATTCAAGTGACCTGATGCTTTAATCAAAAGATTCATAAAAAAAAAAAATCCAACCATTTGTTCAACATCACACACTGTATGTACAGTTTGAAATGGTCGAGCGAGTGAAAAATAAAAAACAAACCTCACAATGAACACGAACAGACTGGTGCCGACGCCAAAGTTATAAATAAAATAGTTGATTTTGTCATTTACATTTTGGCATACCGGTCTCTATACAATATCCTTCAGAGCATCATGAGATTAAAAGTCTCAGTCATAGATTTAACTACTGGGTAAAACTGGGTCAGTTTTTCTTTTCTTTTCTTTTCTTTTCTTTTTTTTTTGTCTAGAATAATTTTTTTTTCCTATAATGATGAAACAACTAAAATAAATAGAAATCAAATGCACCTCAAATCAAATACATAGAGTGAGCAGGCAATACGAGAGAAAAAAACAAACCACTACTAAAACAGCATAAAAATAACCACTGGGAAATAAAAATAAATGATTGTCCAAGAAAAGAAAAAAAGGGTTATTTGGCACACAACACGCTTTAGCTATGAATTTTGAAATAATTTTGTACATCTTACAACATTATCATACAAATTTGGTCCTTCACTAAATAATTATATTAACAATTTAAGCACAGACGTACTCGAAAGAAAACAATACTGTTGATCGAAGAACAAATCACATACAAAAAAAAAGAGTGTTTCGAATGCATGAGAACGTTGGGAGGAGAATAATTTAACGCTTCAAAAAAATAAAATGGCAATCATGACAGTAACAAGGTTAAGGTGATACGTTGAGTTGAGCAGCCATGCTTCTGTTCTACCACTCTGATGATGATCAACACAATCAAAGAGGAGGGATGTGATTAGCAGTGGACGGAATTCTGTTTATTTCTGTGGCTCATCTGTTTGAAAAAATATATATCGTGTTAATTCTGATCCGTTTTTGTAAATTAGTTCTACAGTGCAGTTTATGGAGACATCTAGAAGACACATAAAGCTGTTCCGCTATCTGTTCAGACCCTGTCTTGGCACGCCGATATGTGCTCTTGTGGTCTGATCGTGCATCTGCATGGAATATATTTTGGGGACTCGATCAGATCAGCATACGTGACAAAAATACCTGCTGTTTCCTTCTTCTTTCGTCTATTGTCACTTTAATAAGCATGGCTGTCCTAATGAGAAATGATCAATGAGACAGATTTGGGATGTTACGGGGATACATGGGTTGTTTTTTTTTTTTTTTTTTTTTCCAAGACCGAGTTTCCGAGGAGAAAACTGCAGATTGAGCTTTAAAACAGATTGTACAGAGTGGAGTGGTCAGTCTTTTGTCTCTCTGTTGTGGGAAGGAGATATCTACAGCTCTACTGGTTCAAGTCTCTGTTTCAGCTAACAGTCTTTCAGCTAAGCTCCTCCCCCTTTTCCCAGTCGAAGTGGTGATTCATCTACTGTAAGCATCACTGGTCTTCATGTGCTGTTGTAACACATGTATCTCCTTCGTGGTGGTCTTTACCCATTCCTACTGCCCACTCTCTTTCTCTCTCTCTCTCTCCCCTCCTCCTCCTCCTCTCCCTCCGACCACTCCTCATCTCCTTGCTCTCTGGGCTTAGATGTGGTTGAGTGGGTGAAAGGAGCTGGTTTCTGAAGGGCCTCCTCCCATGTTCAGCCAGGCATCTAGTGAGTTCTGGGAGGATGGATGCAGGGGGTTGTTCTCCGACAGAGAGAGCATCATTGCATAAGCCTGCGGGAGGTTGAGGGCACACATAAGAGCAACATGTTTAACCTAGTAGACTCAACAAAGCATTGCAGATCTGATTCAAACCTTTAAAGGAGCTGTTTGTGATTTTTAGGGCCCTCTGCTGGCTGTGAGGTGAACTGCAACTGCAAAGACCCCCTGTTGAATCCAAGTATGCAATTTGTATGGCAAATTCAAAATGTACCGGATTTGTACGGAGTTCCTTTCAGAAGTTAATGTTAATGTGAAAAGACGCTTGAAATGAAGATTAAAGATACATTATCTGGCGATATTGCCATATACAGAATGTAGAAAATCTAACGATTACAAACTGCAACTTGGATCATGGAATATTATAAAGAAAATATATACAATAATCAATCGAGGCACTTTGCAAAAGAAGTTATATGATGTTACAGTTAGAAGACAAAAAGGACAAGTGTTGGTTATTACAATGTTATTTAGTTATCCTATGGACATTAAAATTGAGAAAGGATGTAAGAAACAGGAGAGAAAGTTCATTCTTGATTCTCTTCATAATGCAGTATATTTTAAACCTAACTTCCAGAATGTCTTACAAAAGCAATCCCTCTATAGCTGATGGTTCTCTGATAAACCTGTAACTATCCAACCCTGAATTTCTCAAAGTTAGTGAGTCAGCATATTGATACAAATGAAGTGACCTCACACGTTGTGCCTTAGGTGGGTGCAAAGGCATACCTGGGTTTTAGCCTGCCTCAAGAGTGTTTCTTTCAGCGCCTCAGACTCTAAGGAGGTGTTAAATATGTCTTTAACATCAAACGGCTCGTCAGCAGGCTTATGGAGCTCCAGGCCCTTTGGAAAGCCAGGCAGAGGCTCCAGATCTAACAGGCCTGCATCCTCCTCAATACACCTGCACCGGGAAGGAGGGACGAGGGGTTGGGAAGAGGGGAGGGAACCCTCAGTTAGCCCAATCAGAACGGCTGTTGGAGCCGGGTAAGCCGTGATAATGTGGCGCATGCACATGGTGTTAATGGAGGGATGGCGTGGAGCGATGGTGTCACGAAGTGCACGTGCAAGCAGGTAGAGTAATACACAAGCATGCACAACTAGATACAGCTGTTAGTTTCAACCAAGCAATCTCGACATCAATCTTTATTCTGGGGGGACCCTATTGGACGGTTTCCGGGGGGAAAAAAAGAATCATTTTCTTTTCCACTCTTATTTTATTTTGTATTATTTACTTTGTAAAAGCAAACGAGCACTCGGTAGTAGAGAGTTATTCGCAATAACAGACTCCCTAACCAGTTGAGCAATTTCAGTACTTCCATTTTAATAAAGGTTTAGGAACATTAGAAGGTTGAGGTTTTTTTATTCAGCATACCAAAAAAAAAAAAAAAAACCCCAGAAGAGTCAGGCAAATAATAAACAGTAGTAGACACTGCTGTGTTGAACACTAGTCATGTTAGTGTTCGGAAGTAACGTTTGGGATAAATATTAGTGGCGTCACTAAATATTATTGGAGGAAAAGTGTATCAGCCTGTAGTTCATCTAGATTCATCAAAAAGAAATGATAGAACCCTTATTCTTGTGCTTGTAATGCAATCAGACTCATCTCTTTCAAACATATTAGAGAATATGAAAACCAGCAAATGCAGCAAAAAAGAAAAAAAAAGACATCATCTGGTGCCCACTTTATGTCTTATCATGCGAATAATTTACTCTGCTTTCCACATATGAATGGTAGAGTGCTCGTATGGACATGAAAGATGAATGCGATCTATTCAGGTGAGAAGCGAAGGTGATCTGTCTTACCTGCGTGGGTGTTCGTAGGTCATGGAGAGCGGAGCGGCTTCCTCGTCGTCGTCGTAAGTGCCTTGCACCATGGTGGCGGGAGAAGTCATCTCATCCTGGGACTTTTCTGTTAGCGAGCCTTCCTCGTCTTCGTCGTCTCCCTCTGCCTCCTCTTCCTCTTCCTCAAGCTTGGAGTCCGTGACGGCGTGGCTCTCAGGACGCTCGTCCTCCGTCATTTCCGACCTGGAAGAGTCCCAGATGAAATACGGGTCAAGATTATTTGGCTTATGATTTAGTTCCGTTTGTGTTGGCTTATACGGTATAATTAAGAAATCCTGAAAATGTCCTAACAATGGTCTCTATTAAAAACCAGGGATGGTAATCTATTAAAATCAATCAAGAACTAACATGACTTCCACATCTTTCATTTTGCCTTTTTTTTTTTTTAATATACCTGCTGAGCACAGATATTACATACAGACCTGGTATTGAAGTCTAGATTTGGCGCAGTACACTGAGGTTTGACTACTACAACATAACCTCGTATATATAACTAAATGAGCTTACTCCATCTCTCCTCAGATGGACTATTTTAGCCTCAGAGGCCCGTGATGGCAGATCTACTGTCATAGACCGACTGCCGAATATCACCACTGCGTACCGTGTTCCAGCCACCCAATTACTATCCATCATTACTGAATGACCTGTGATTTCCCTGCCAGGCCTTAGCCTGAAAACATGCAGGGCCCCCGAATGACAAACACACACATTGTGTAATTAACGACAGACGTTTTTGGCAATGATAAATTAGCTAATCCCAGAAAGGCGAGACGGGCCAGTCCAGCAGGGTCAGGTCCAATCATCACAGCCTGTCTTGCTGCCACAGAGTTCCACAGAAAACGGCTGTTCTGCAAAGCACCTATCAGCACCATGCCGTTCCATTACTCCTCTCTCACTTTTACTTGGTCGCTCTTTTGCTCTTTTCAAACCTTCCAGTTCTTCAAACGGTCGTGAGCTCACTGCTTTTACAGAGTCTGTCCCCGCAAGTTGTTTTGCCTTCAGAGTAGTCCATCGGAGCAGACTATAATGACAAGTGTTCAGGAGAGAGGCATCAGCTGGCTATGTGAGGGGTGGACATATTTGAAAAAAAAAAAAAGGAAATGGGAGACTCAAGAACGACTGCTTGTTTTCCATTTTCCGTCGAGCTTAAATATCCCATAATCAAATTGGGCCCTGGCTCAGGAGAAAGTCCATGGCGTGCGGAAGACATTGACAGGACTGCCACAGACCTGCGCTTTGTCTCTCAGTCTAAACATGTCAGAACACTGTTTGCCTTAGCTGGAGGGAGGAGATGTGGGGCTCCATCAATGTAGTGCACAGATAAATGCCTCAATCGGACGGTCCCCAGGGACGGCTAAACATGAAAGTCTGTCTCAAGCCCAAAACACCCCCTAATCTGTCACGACCAGTCAAAGGAGGCCAGACCGGACACACTATTTAACCACCAGTGCCCACCTCCAACTCTAGCAAATTCTCATTCTTTTCCCAGAAAAGCAGAAGGAGGACAGACAGAAAGGAAGTGTGGAGGAATGTGCTGACATCTCCAACAGACGGTCACGTCCGTCACAACAGAATCAAAGAAACGAAAAGAACCAGATGGAATGACAACTAAATACTTAGAATGATCGAGAGACAAGGAAATGAATGATGCAAGGAGGACTCCGAGGAGCAGTGATCCTGCAGCTGCCTGTCTGTCTCGACTGCAGTGATTTGCCATGAGACAGAAAACAGAGCACTTATTTGAATTACAGATATTAAAATGCCAGGCTTGCCGTTTCTAGACAGGGACAAGACTATTGATCCCAGATGGCAAAGTGAGAGGCTTTCATGTGTCTGGATGAGGCTGGGGTATCAAGGCTGAAATTGGGCAGGACCATTATATGTCATAAGAAGAATTTGCGCATCTGTGTTTTTATTCACACAGACATGGCAAAACTGCTTCGCAGAACATTTCTTGAAATCTGAGTGATTTTAGCCAGCCAGCTCTGAACAGAATTCCATGCACACACACTCAGGTCTACTCAGCAATGATTTTATTTGGTGCTCCTGAACTGCCCAGATTTAGGTCTCCGAAATGTTGCACCTCCTTCTTTACCATTTTAAAGGCAAAGTTGTGCGACCAAATGTGCACATTTAGGGTTGCATAGTAAGCACATTCCACATGCAGCCACTAGGGAGCAGGCTTGAACCTCACAACAGACTTGAGTTTAAGACTCTAATCTTACCAGAGTTATGCTTTTGGTTACTATAGCTTCCAAACACAACAGGAATGTGTGTGATATGCATTTCTACCTTTTCTCTGAGGAGCTGCAGGCCTGGTTCAGCTCGCTATTGGAGATGAAGTTTCTAATCTCTGAGAAATACGAGTCCTCTTTTTCGTCTAAAAGTGCGTGATTGTCAGGTTCGGAGTTTGGAGAGGAGATATTTGTTCCCAAATTTGAGAGAATCCCAGAGTGCTGGCTCACTGCCACACAAACAGAACAGAACAGAGAGAAACAGACACAGAGGTTGTTACTCATTGTGTTTACAGTATATAAACCCACACATAAATATATCATCTATTTCACAGCACCACGATTATTTAGGCCTGTATTATCTTACAGAAGTTTGGTCAGGACAACAGAGCACCCTTTGACTAGTCTGGAGAGGATATGTTTACCTGGGATATTCTCATGCTCGTGTTTCTTTAAGTGGCGGTCCAGGTTGGTCTGCTGACCGAAGCAGCGGTTACACAGGTGGCACTTGAACGGCTTCTCTTTATTGTGAATGTTGCGAACGTGTCGCTGGAGGTTGGACGAGATGCTGAAGGAACGGTCACAGTATTTACATCTGCAGAGAGAGAGAGAGACAGAGAGAGAGACAGACAGACAGACAGAGACAGGGAAGGGAAGAGGGGGGGAAGTAAAACAGAGAATTAGAACCCTAAATGAGGTCCCTGTTCAGCTATATAAACAGCAATCACTAGCTGTAGAATGCCTCAGTATAAACATGGCCAACACATTACAGGCAATTGGGCTCTTTAGGTGGGGACACATTTGTCATTGCAGCTTTGACAGTGAAATCGGAGCATAGGCAGTACTCCTCGCCTCCATGTTAAAAAAAAAAAAAAGTTTCTTTAAAGCCAATTTTAAATGACTAGGACCTGTAGTGGGAGTCGGAATCACTGACATTTATAAATATGTAATTTACAGAATGAAGGTCCAGATATGACAATATAATTTTAAAACACACATAGTCACAGCTGTCTGATGACTTGTAAATTGCCCATGTGCCTAGTGAAGCGACTTTCTTTCACCGCGTAACATTTGAGAGTGAATTGAGTTACTCTGTGAATTGTATTGTGCTGTGAATTACTCCACCCTGTGGCTAAGAATGGCACTGCCTCTAGTGTTAACAGGTAGGTGTACCTAGAGAAAAGACTACTGTATAACCATGGTGGTTCTCAAAAGTTGTCCTAAGGCTTCACGTTTTTGCTCTATGCCTGTGTTGTGTGTGTGTATGTGTGTGTGTGTGTGTGTGTTGGGCTAGAGCAGAAATGTGGACGGTCTTAGGGGCCCTGACGACTGCTTTGAGTACTGGCTTAAACATCTTTATAGACTTCTCTCATTTATACCAGAAAGGAGATATGGCTCCAAACAAAGCTTCCTGCAGTACTGATTTCCCAACTGAATATTTATCAGAATGTTCAATTATTCTAAACAGGTTCCATTAAAAAAAAAAAAAAACTACGTAAAAACATTTTAAAAAATAATTCCAGAAAATTTAACAGACTGCACATTCCACTAACCTAAAGTTCTTAGAACTGTATTATTAAGAGGATGTTCTGCTGATATAAAATTGTTAACTGGGTCGATATGTAACTTTTTTTTTTTAAATCGACCCAAAGTCATTTCCTCTGTGCAAAACTAATTCCCAAACAAACCGAGCTTCTTCGTTCCTTCTTTGCAAAAGATGAATGTGATCCTAATTTCCTCTCTTTCTTTGTTCAGGATAATCATTTCAATTAAAGAGAAGCCTAAAGTGTATTAACTTGAGCATTAATTTACTATAGCCTGGATGAGCACTCTTCAGTGGCTTGTGTGTATAAGTGTGTTTCTGGCACTGAGTAACTAGCCCTGAGGGCCACGGCTTAGGCTCCTCCAGTGCGTCTCTTTGGCCTGCTTGTTCGCGACGACAGCCCATCCAGAATAGGCCGGAGAACATCAATTTAATGTGCTGATAAACAAACACTATGGCGAGGTCGTGTCAAGCACCCCGCTGGACAGTGGCCCTTTTGTTGGGTGGCCCTGCTCGATCTGCACTCCTGTAGCTGGCTTGCAAGATTGACTTTCAGGCCTAATTGCTTTGGGAAAATCACTCGTCATCAAGTGCTCAGAATCAAGATGCAAGCCTCTTTTCATGTTTCAATTTATTTTCACGAGTGTGTGTGTGTGTGTGTGTGTGTGTGTGTGTGAAGTTCCAGACTTGGTGCATCATGGTTCATAGAGAATGGTAAAATGCCAAGACAGCGTTCTTTCTAATGGCCTTTTCTACCCCCCGTTTGGTTTATTTTATAAGCCTGTCCAAGGGGACTTTAAATTACTTCATCATCTTTGAGTTTTTCCTCCAGTGTTACAAGGACTGTACATGGAGCGTTACAATCTGAATGGGGTCTTTCAATGGTCAGCACTACTGGGCCAATTTCACTGCAAAAAGTGGAGGCGATAGCATCTCGAGCAAGGCAAATAACCTACGACAACGAAGCATGAAGACGGCTGAGTGCAGTCCAGCTCTGATACTAGCCCGCCTCAGCCTTATTTCCCTCAAAGCGGGGAGGGGTGATGATGATGATGATGATGATGTCTACCATTTGTTAGGGTAAATTGTTTCTAAACGAGCTAATCAAGGGATTGTTGTGAAGGAGCCAACCATGCAGTGACCGTGTCCCATGGGAGGCTCTCTATCTCGCCGACTGCTTCCACAAAGCACAGCGGTAGACATGTGGGACTCAGACAGGGCAGAGATTTTGTCTGAACCTGCTTTCGCTTTCCCGGAAAACAGGGCCTTAAATAAACTTCCAGGCGGTATATATCCAAATGAAAAAAAGATACATATTATATATACAAAACAATAAACAATTTATGTACATTTATAAGAGCTTACCATTGAAAGAGCGTGCTCTTATAAATACTAAGGTATATGGTTGGACAAAAAACTGAAATTGTGGTTCTTTTATTGTTTAAAAAACCTTCCTTATGAGGCCAGAAAGGAAATAGTGGAGAGTGCATTTTTAAAAAATCTGAAATAAATTATAAAGTCCTTGTTTATATGCATGTGGCTTCATCTTTATTAAGGAAAATGGACAAAGCGTTACGCTTTGTTTGTGGTGCAGATTAACGTACTCATCACTGTATACTATATGAATCATTGGCATAGACATAGTTGCATCATAGTTGGAAATTGCCACCTCTGAGTACTTTAAAACGTCTTTTGCAAACGGTGTTAAAGGAGTCGTGTAAGTGCTGTTTTTGATTTGACTTTTATTCATTGTTTTGAATGAGTTTTGTTGTTTGTGGTTATTTGTGTGTGAAACTCTATGCATTGCCATCTTGACTAGGTCTCCCTGGAAGAAGAGATTGTGATGTAAAATAAAAGCTGAATGAATAAATAAATAAATAAATAAATAAATAAATAAATAAATAAATATTAGTCTTCAGATAATAAGCCCTTTCACTTTTTTTTTTTTTTTGGACTTTTCCAGAATCGTTGCACGAGTAGTCTATGGTGCATGAAGCCAGTCATGCTTCATGCAAACTTCTTAGCAGTTCTAAAGCACCTTAAACATCACCTCTTTTGTGAACCCAGAGTTGATCAATCTGACAGAGAAAGGAAAAACTGGCCATCAAACATGCAGCTTTGGGTTAATTTTCCTCCATCAGCCTGATGCTCTGCTTAAGGCCACAGCATCCAGAAAATCAAAGTCCCCCTCTTCAGAACACCCTCATTCTCACAGAATAGGCTGGAAGGTTGCCAAATCTGTGATAATTAAGCTGCTCTATAAACAGTGCAAGGATGTCTCTAGGGCGCTATTACAGGCCAACATTGTCCAGAGCTTGCATTGCCGCTTTAACTCCACAACATCTGCACAGACAGAATTAATCTTCCTTCGCTTTCTCGTGCTCCCATATTTCTTTTCTTTTTTTCCTCTTTCTCTCTTATTCAGTCTTTCTAGAGTGTCTCTGTATCACCAGCAAAAGGCCTGTAGCTTGTGCTGAACAAACAGCAGAAATGTTCCCATTTATAATAGGGGGTGTTTGTGTCTGTGTGTCAGACAAGCTTGAGTGAAATATTTTCTCCTGGTTTTCCAAAACAGTCATATCACAAGCAGGAGTAAACTGCTAGATTACGGAGCGATGGTGACACTTCAGTATGTTTGGATTGGTGGACTGTGCAGACTCGAGTGGCTGAAGTTACCTCTGTGTGTGGTTTGGTGTTAGGAACAGAAATGGGGACAAACATTCAGGGCTTTACATTTGAGTGGTTTTGAGCAGCTTACCTGTAGGGTTGCTCTCCTGTGTGTGTTCGTAAGTGCCTGGTAAGATTAGCCGACCTGGGAAAGATTTTCCCACAGTACCTGCAACCGAAGAAAATGGGCCCTGATACAGTGGATCATGAGCATAGTCGTTCTGCTTTATGCACAAGACCAGTATGCAGATATGTTTAGTAGAAATTTAATATGGGTTTGTTGAAGCTCCAACCTGAGAGAAATGGATGGTGCTTACCTGCAGGCATAGCGTTCTTTGCCTTTTCGGAGGATAGCGTCAGACAGAGAAGGAGGAGGGGAGCGGAAGTTGAAGAGGTGATGTGAGGAGTGCTGTAGTGAATTGGGAGCGTCCAGTTTCAAAGTGCCAAAGTTCTCCAGCTTCTCGGTCATGTTCTCCATCGCAGACACCTGAAAAGAAAAGAGATCTTGATAAGATACATACCTTATTTTTAATGACAGGTTGGGGGTATGACAGGCCTCAGGGACATATTAAACACTACAGTGAAGTATAATGAGTCTTTATTGGTCACATATACATTATAGCACAGTGAAAGTCTTTTTTCTTCGCATATCCCGGCATGTTAGGAGGTTGGGGTCGGAAGTATGACATTTCAGGAGAATTAAGCAGTCTTATTGGTAGTTTAAGAGTCTCTTTGAAGCTGTACTAAAGCACAGTAAGAGTATATACCATTTAACCTGCAGAAAAGACATGCTTATGTTAAAGGGCAGAATGTGTGAGGTGAAATTCTGCTTCAGTGTATGTGAGATCCATGTCAATCTAAATGGTGTTAGTTCTTATAGAAAGTCCCTACATAAGCTCTAAAGAGAATGACATTTTACCTGACTGGGGACTTCCCCCTCACTGCTTTTTAGGGCACTTGCACCTATAGTCAGAGCACTAATTCTGAAATCTGAACCATATAGGGGCTAATCTTACACCGTTTTTTCAATGGAATTGAATTAGTGGAATAAAACACTACAGCCTCTTGAAGATATTTTGTTGTGTCCTGCTACCTCACAAATACAATAACTTAGATGGTGGGGACTGTGGCAGTGAGCAGGGGAGTTTCGCATCATTACGAGACAGGGCGGAAAGCCGGAGGAAGCTGTATATCAGAAGGTCGAGTCTTGATTGTGCTGTTCGAGAGTCACCTCCCTGACCTATGCCACGTTAGCAGCCACTCGAGCAGCCCCCTGGGAGCCCCCAGCCCTCCACTTTGTTCCCAACAAGTCTCAGAAAGAAGCCTCTGAATGAGCTATTCACCTCCGAGAACGGTAAGCGTACAATGCAGTTTAAGATACCCCTCGCTGATAGCCCTTCCCCATTAGACACAGAACAAAGGCTTAGCTATGTGTCTCGATGGCCAAAAACAGCTTACATCCTTCCTAAATTTGGAATATGAATAAACATGGACACAGACATACTGTCTCAATTTATTTATTTATGTCTGAGTACCTTCATTTCGTCACTCCACCAATTAGACATGGGCAAAAGCTAGGCCACTGAATGTCTAATATGCTGTTTATATCTTTAGATAATAACCAGGATAATATTTATTTTTAGTCCTTTATTTCTGGAGAGCTAATTTCTAACAGTTAATAAAACAGCAATCAGTATCAATGATCCAAATAAATTCTATTCTTTTTGCATTTATTGTATGGGTGTTGTAGTCATTATACTATATTTGTTGTGCATGCATCTGCTATACATGTCTTGCACTCCTCCCAATTGCATTGTCAGGATATAAGGTGCATGGGGAAGATAGTAATCATAAACATCTCCTTAACAGCTAAAGCGATGATCTCGCTCTAACCGGGTCTACCCAGCTGTCCTTATGCCACCCAGAGGAGCGCAGGCTGGGAAGGAGAAGGGAGGTAGAATGAGAAAATGAGAGAGACAAATGAAGAAAGAAGGGCTTGGGGTGTGGGGGAGGCAGCTCTGCATCGATAGAGAACAGATTTACAGGGCAGATAAGACAGTTCCCAACAAGAGAGGCTATTCTCCTGCACACAAACACAGGAAGTGTCTGATGGACATGCAGACATTATCTAGGCGGCCAGAGCAAAAAAATGGTAGGAAGTTATTTAGCAGTGGGCCTCAGAGTAGAACTACACAGAAACAATGCTCTGACTAAACTTAGAAAAGTGCTTTAGCACTACATGGGACAACTTGCTCCAATTCAAAAGGTCATTATTAATAATATTTTCATTTTATCATCGCTCAAAGGTGGGCAAGGTATGAATTGCTACCAGAAACAATGAGGGATTGTTTTTCAGAGCAGAAGATAACAAACTGTACTTTATACACTTTTAATAGTGGAAAAGTCTGTACACTTTTCAGATTATCGTAAATCTCTGATCAAAATCCAATCCAATGCAGCAATTAAAATGCACTTCTACCATTACATGGTGCAATTTCATACAAAACTGTTCAATAGTAGGAAGGTTTAAACATTAAGGTGGAGAGCAATGGATAGAACAAACAGATTCCTTTTTTTAGGTTCTACATCTCCGTGGTGATTAGGTGGTGTTACCAGAGATAACATATATGTGTACAAGATACCTGAGGGTGGAAGAGCAGCGGAGATGGTCTCAGGTACTTCTCCTTCAGTGCTCCTACAGGATCTATCAGCTTCCTTTTCTCCACCCTGCTGGACAACAACACAGAGGGTTACGTATGAACGAAGGACATTGCTCTGATCCTTTGTCTGGTATATAAATCTAATACCAACTTGTATCACAGAGCAGCAATTTGGACCGACATCCTAACATTGTACTGTGACCCCCTCGGATGAAAATACCTGTAGATGGGATCCATGAAGAAGGGCGAAGGCTTGGCGTAGTGGAGCGAGGGCTGCTGCTGTAGAGGAGGCTGTGGAAGGGACACTTGCTGCTGAGGCATCTGGGGCTGGTGGAGGTTCTGAGATTGGTTCAGCACTGGATGCTCATCTTTAGTTGGCGTCTTGCAGTTGGTGCTATGGATGTGATTCTTACGCTGCTCGTGTGTTCCACCGTTCTGACTGGCTCTGCTCCGGCCTCCAATGCTCAGATCCAGAGGCTGATCCTCACCACTGGGAAGAAGTGTACCAGAGGGCTTGACGGAGGGTGGAAGGAAAGGTTTCACTTCCTTGGGCTTGGTGGTGAGGTCAAAGGGTGACTCTGCAGCAGTGGTGGTAGCCATTTTCTGTATGTGCTCACGAGGTGATTTGGGTTCTGGTTTTAGGAACATGTTAGGGTTGAGTCCTCTGTCTGTGAAAGGGTACAAGGAATGTGGAAAGTTGGGTAAGAACTGAAAGGGGAACATGGAAGGGTAAGACAAGGAGCCCATTTTCTTCTCCTGCAAGCCCATAAAGCCTGGCCCAAAGTACTTTTCAGCAATGGAAGCGATGGCTTTGATAGAGTCGGTTGTGGCAGCAGTAGGTGGGAGTGCCTGCTCATCGGGTGGAGGAAAGAAGGAATGCTGGGAAGAGAGGAAAGGGCGATCATGAGGAAGGTTACCTGAGCTGGACACTGACACTACACTGCTGTTGACCTCCTCTTGTTTGCCTTCCTGTCTGTGTTTCCTTCGACTCTTCTCTCGCTCGCTCTCCGCCTCGCTGTCTAGATCGGAGCCAGAAACTGTGCCAGTGGTGGTGTCTAGATCAGTGCCGCTGGTGGTATTAACATCCTCTAAATCGCTGCCGTCAGACATGTCACTCATTTTTACCTTATTCTTGCTGTCTGACATGGACAGTTCCTGCTTAGACTCACGATTCATCTCTGACTGGCTAAGGCCACTACCTGCATTGCCATTGGTGTTGCTAACAGATGTGACCATTGAGAGAGCAGGGGCATCAAGGGGACTATGAGGAAGCTTCCCATCTTGACTGTTACTCAGTGGACTCTTTAGTAATGGGCTAGGGGGTAACAATGTGGGCCTAGGATACAGTGATGGGGGAAAGATCCCTGTGAAGCCATGGGTAAGCGACGGGAATGCAGGAGGGGCAGTAGAGAACGGCAGGCCTGGATGATGCGGCCGAGAGGGGAAGTAATCACCAAAGCCAAGTCCACTGTGATTCAGGCCAGGATGCGGCTTGGACTTGCCCATGATGGGACTGGAGGTCATAGGGATGCCTGGCGTGAATATGCCTCCATGACTATAATGGTTCTTTCCCTCGCAGAAGCGCCGATGCTTATTGAGGGAGGAGGTAGTGCTGAACATTTGCCCACAGTCCTTGCACTTGATCTGGGTGCGGCAGTCTGCATGCATTCGCTTGTGGCGGCACAGGTTGGAAAACTGGGTATAGGACTTGTGACACACCTCACCTGGTAGAACACACATGCCTGATTAATTCTATTAACATACTGTAATTAGACTCATCAGGCGAATTCATTATCAGTATAAGCAAGTTATTCATGCTGTTTAACATATCAAAAATGAAGTATCTGTTACAATTAGATTCATCAAATACATCTAGATTATTTACAAATCAAATACAAATAAACGGGCAGAGTATACATGCATTTGGGCTATCTACACAGGGTGCAACAAAAGAAAATGTGCCTTTCTTCCAGCATCTGCCAGAAGTGAACTTAAAACACAAGGCAAAAAAGAAGCACAGGAAAAAAATATGACGGAAAGATCCAGAATTTCTTTAAGATGGAGCTAGCTAAGAGACCTTTGGACAGTGGAAATTGCACCGGAGGCTTATTAAATCATGCAAACGCATGAACTTACACATGAATGGCTTCACACTACTGTGGATGTGCTTGTGCTGCTTGAGACCTGAGGATGTAGCGAAGGTCTTGCCACACTCAGGGCAGGTGTGGGCACGGGCACCGACATGCTGCGAGCGAATGTGGCGCTGCAGGTTGCTGGGGTCTGTGAATACCTGCAGGAAACAAAGAAACATAAACCAGATTATAAGCATTGCCAAGCATGTGCTAAACCTGTGAAGGGCATTATACAGAGACACAATCCAGTACACAGGCAGAAGCATGTACAAAGAATCATTTTTTTGGAAGGAATACAAACATGCACCAGCAATTTGAATACCTTGTAATTACAAGATGGAATGCCAGAATTGAAAATCAACTGATAACGATATTATTTTAGCAAATAGTACTGACACTACACTATATTTATGCATAGAACTTCCTAACTCTTGTTACGTATAATCGTTGATTTGACCATTTTATCGCCATTTATATGGTTTATCAGCTCGGTATCAAACTGAAATTAGTACCTTATCACAATTTTCACACTCGAAGCGCTTGCCACTGTCGTGTGACATCTGATGACGAATGAGGTTGGACTTCCAGTTGAAAGCTTTAGGGCACTGGTCACACTTGTACTCCCGCTCATCTGTGTGTACAACCATATGCTGGCCAAGACTAAGAAAACATATTAAAAACATCCACATCAACATTTCATTTCAGGAATTCGCATTCTTAGGCAACATATTAAGGTTTTGGTTTTACAAGGTAACTTAAGCAAGCGTTCAATCATGTTAGCAGCTAAGTAGCTCCGGACACTGACCTATACTCGCTGGGAAAGATCTTTTCACAGTCTTTACACTCGTGCACCGGTTCATCGTTGTCATCCCGCTCCTGTTTGAGGTCTTCGCTTAATGAATCGAAAATAGAGCTGCCGGTGTTGCAAGAGTACTTCTGGTGCCGTCGCAACTCCAGCTTTGACGAGAAGAGCTCATCACAGTCTTCACAGCGGTACATTTGCTCATCTGAGAGAACATTCCAAAGTTACTGCATAATCATGAACTAAACACAATCTCATCTCATCTAATCTCATAATCATTTCTCTTGATAAAAAAAAAAGAGTTTCAGATTTCTGCTAGGTCTTGAGAAAGAATTGTAATTACGCTTAAAGATAAGCATTAGGTGACGTTTCGTGAATTAAAGGACTGTGTCGCTACTTCAAGAACATGACAAACTGACATTGTTTCGATAACCATGTCGATTACTTAAAATCACAATGAACACAGGAAGTAGTAAGAAGTAACAAGTAGGAAGTAGGAACTGCCAAAAAAAAAATAAACAATGGTTTTCCGGTTCTAGCCTACAAACCTAAGTTTGATATAATAATACTTATCACCAAGGTCAAACTAATAAACCTGCAGACTTTTCCATGATGACATCCTGATGGGTTTTTTTTTAAAGCATTTTATGTTCAGCAACCTTAAAGAAGGTATTCACTGCCAAAGATTTTTTTGGACAAGGGGCATAAAAATTATTATTATTTTTTTTGCTTTATCTCTCTGTCCCATCAGCAGCACCAAGGTCCGGGAATTCTGGGGGAAAAAGGGGGGGGTAACTAATAGCTCTTGGAGAGAAGTAGGGGGAATACAATTATGTGCAGTTTAGCGGCTAATCTGTGAGCATGGGTGAGGTCCCCTGAGACTCCTCAAGCCCCACTCCAAATTCCAGCACCGATAAGCCAAGAGGAAGAGGTCTAGAGAGCTCTCTCCTTCATTCTCGCTCTCGTTCTCATTCCTTCTATCTGTTGGCCTCTCAGACTCTGTCTGACAGCTCGACTCTCTTGACCATATTCACTCCCTTTTGTGTTTTTGCCTTTTCATTCCGGGTTTTGAATTGGCCCGACTCTGCTGCGTCTGCACAGGCTCTTTCGATAGCTCTGTTCCCTATCTTAGCCAAGATCTCACACTCTTCTCTCACTCTTGCCCTTTCAGAGGGTTCTCTCTCCATTGCTCCATTTTTAACATGCTCTCTTTTCTCATCTTGTTTTCCAGAAAGATCACGAGAATCTCTTGAACAAAACAATATATTAGCGAATGCCTGCAGCAAACAGATATTTTAACCTGCGTGAGTCATTTTATATGGTGTGACGATCGTGCATTATTCATAGCTTCTCCTTTAGTGGCTGCACTAACAGACTGTTCACACACCTCTAACTCTAAGATCTCCTACAACAGAGACAAATGCTAAATAAAAAAAATCCCTATCATTTAGTTCCATATATGAATGATATTACTTGCACATATGTATGGTATACAAAACATACCTGTATGCAAGCATTTAAATGTTTTGTAATGTTTTTTTTAATTAAAAAATAACATAGCGCCAATCCCTACTTTTTATAAACATAATTCATGGTATTCATGGCAAGTTCATATGACCTATTTTATTATTTACCCCCACACACACACACACATTTTTATTTCTGCTTTATATTTATATTCTCAAATCAGTTGTTTTAATAAAGAAATAATTGCTGTAGGTAAGTCTCTGATATGAATATTGATTCAATCTTAATTAATTGATAAATTACTTAATTAATTAGTCTACTAATCCCCCAAATCAGCTGGTCAGTTGGTGTTCATTAGTTTAGCAGGTACATTTTCTCTGTGAAAAATGCAGCTTAGTACTCCTGCCTCATCTCACGCTGAAATTATAAATACATTTATAGGCCATGTGCTAATTCTGCGCGCGTTTAAATCACACACACACACACACACACACTATGCAGAGCTACAGTAGACTACCGCCCGTGTGTGTGTGTGTGTGTGTGTGTGTGTGTGTGTGTGTGTGTGTGTGTGTGTGTTTTGTTTAAGGGCCGCATTCATTTGGCGCATTCATCGTACCTTCCAGGTTAGGTGCCATCGAGCCCTCGGGAAAAACTCCGTCCTTCATAGAAACCAGCAGCTCCTCCCCAACTCCAATATCCCTAATTGCTTTATAATAAATCTGCACAAAAATAATAGAGAGAGAGAAAAGACAGAGTGAGTAAGAGAAAAAATATAAATGAATAAAATACGGCCGCACAAATAATTTATAAATTGTATTATTATTATTATTATTATTGATATTATTGTTATCATTATCATTATGATTGTTGTTAATACTACTACTAATAATAACAACAACAATAATGATATTATTATTATTATTATTATTATTATTATTATTATTATTAATAATAATAATAATAATAATAATAATAATAATAATAATAATAAATAATAATATAAAATAATAATAATAATAATAATAATATTACAATGCCAAATTAGCATTTGTAATTTAATAGAAATGTAAATTGTGTTTTTTTCGATTTTGGTTTCGCCATTTGTTTCATTTCAGGTGAGATTATTATAATCCCAGTTCCGTGAATTGAATAATATGAGCAGAAAAGCTGAATAATTAACCAACACGGGGGGGGAAAAAACCCTCCCCAAAATCATACACAACCGAAATGAAAACGAAATATTACACGAAGTGCATTGATGACTTTACCTGACAATTCGGGTGACTAACGAAATCTCAATAAAGAACACATCAGTTACTCTGAAATAGCCTATTGCATACTGCAGGGTTATTTTCCGAACAAAATTAAGCACTTATTCGTTGACGCTCCTCCAAGGACACACAGCCCGGCTCTGGGGCCGTGTACACAACACAATTACACACATATACAGCATTTACACCCCCCGAATTAAACAAAACTTTAACCAGGATCTCATTTGTAGAAAGAAAGAAACAAAAAAAACAACAACAAGAGAATGACATGAAAGACATAATTAATCCACACATTGTGTGGTTAGCCCACACGATGAGGCGGATAAGGAAAGCAGAAATATGTAAAACAGTTCAGTTTAACAGAACAAATCATCAATCAAACAAAACAAACAATAAGGCCACAACGTGGAGGCGCTACACGCCGCGGCCTCACGGGGGCGCTCAGCACCAAGCCAAACTGAGCCTCCACACACACACACACACACACACACACACACACGGGCTTCGGCCCAAACCGCATACTACTGTACTAGATAGGGTGACAAAAATAGTAGGCCACCATAAGTTACTATAGTTACAGTAGGTGGTGTACTAATTTTTCACACCATGCGGTGTAGCGTCCGGGTTTTAACGTCTTTAACGCGGCAGTAACTCAATCATCCCAGCCTAATGCTGTGACAGCTCACAGGTAGCCTGTGTTTCAGATGTTGGCCGAAAGTTTTTGTTCAGTATGGGAAACGGAATATTCCCCACAATACGCGATTCGTCATTATTATTATTATTATTATTATTATTATTATTATTATTATTATTATTATTATTATTATTATTATTATTATTACAGCAGCGCTGGACGGAGTTAAGCATAGTGTATCTGACCTTTTTGTTTTCCGTGAACGGGTAGAGTTGGGGAAGTTGTCGGGCGGTTGTTCTCAGCGCTTCCAGTCGCAGCAGCAGTTCCGTCCCGGTAGAGTTCACCACACAACCCATAGTCTCATTAAGGCAGCGCGCGGCAGGCCGGGACTCTTCCGCCCAGCAGCGGGAGGAGGAGACAGCGGGGACAGAGTGAGTCTTCACCGCTCCCGCTCTCTCTCTCTCTCTCTCTCTCTCTCTCTCTCTCTCTCTCTCTCTCAGTAATCTCTCTCTCCGCAGCTGAGCTGAGCAATGTGTGTGTGTGTGTGTGTGTGTGTGTGTGTGTTGCGATGAGTGGACCTGAGCGCGTCTCGTTCATTAAGCGACAGTCCCCTCACGGCCCTGCGCTCCCGGCCCGGCCACTCCTCCTGTTCTTATCTCACAAGCTGAAAGGACGGAGTGATGTGCAGCGCAGGAGGACCCTCCCCGTTATCTTCCCCTCCTCTGACCGACAGATTCATCTGTCAGCCACGCACAACACGCACAAACGCACAACACGCACAAACGCACAACACGCACAAAGCGCGCCTCCTGCCATGAACCCAACCCGCCTTTAACACTATCATACCGGACAAACGGCACGCGCTGATTGTTATCGCCATGGTAACGATGCTTAACTGAGAGCTTTTTTAGATTCGCGTTTAACACACACACACACACACACACACACACACACACACACACACACACACACACACACACACACACACACACACACACCTGGTTTTGCTTGTCGCTTTTCACCGACCGCATTTTCCCAATTTACTCTCGCAAACAAACTCCAGACTGCCATAATGATTTTTACAGTTTCTAAAACTAAATCAGCGTTTCTAAAATAAATAATTGAAAAAAATAAATAAAATACAAATAAATAAATAAAATAAGGCTACAGTAATCAGTCCTTTTGGGCTACAAAAAATAATAATATTAACGAATATTTACAGAGGGTCAAAGGAAACACTAATGATATAATCTAACTGACAAATTTAATACAATATCGAGGATACATTTTTTATTGAGCATGTGTGGGATAAAGGCAATTTTATTATTATTATTATTATTATTATTATTATTATTATTATTATTATTATTATTTTGATGATGATGATGATGATGAGGTATTTTGCTATCATTTAAACCACTGTATATAGCCCAATTATGCAATTGTATGCAAATGTATTTTTAAGATACAACATTAACAGTTTTTCTATTACACCATGCCAGAAAATTATGAAACGAAGCTCAAGATGAATATGACCGTTTAATTATGTAATAGGCTAATTATAAATGATTAGATTAAAATCAGGCAAATCATCTCAATGTATAGAAAACTGTCTAAAATCATAAAATCATCTACATGCAACGATTAAAGAGATATTATTCTGATTTTAGGATATTTGATTTGATTGTTGATTTGATTTTATTTTGCAGTATTTATTTATTTTTTTGTTATTGTTGCTGTTGTTATACGACAGTTAAATTATTTTGCTACCATAAGCTACCACTTTTTGCACTTTCATATTAAAACGAATAACTGATTCATCTGAGATCTTTGGGAGAAAGTCTGAGGCTGCCACACTAAAACTGTTTCCGTTTGCTTTAATGGATTTATTTGATGGAGGAAATGTCACATACTTTGAATGTGGTATATGCAGAAGCACAGACTAAAGTTTGCTGTTAAACCGAGATGAGTCCGGTGCACGCTTGCTGCAGGCATATGCTAATGTCTTGCTTTCCCCCTGAAGCCATCCATTATGATGGTGCGAAGCTGTCTCTACAGTAAATCTTTTGAGGATCCGACAGCACTGAGAGGGGCATCTTGACCTCCTCACATCGCTTTCAAGTGCTGGGGGCAGATGCATCATCCATCACTAGTGTGACACACTATAATCCCCCCTGTGTCACACACACACACACACACTCACACACACAGTCATACGCACTCATATATGTGAGTGTGCTTTGACATGAAAGTGAACACGTGCATAAACTTGGGCAGCCGTAAACATGTTCAGAAACACACATAGTGGGCAGGAGCTGAAATTTCAACCGTGTTTGGACGTCCATTTATGATTTCCAGATCTGTCCATGAACATATCGTACAAAAGTCTTGCGACAGTGAAACAAGAAACTAGAAATCAGCTCACGCTGCTAATATTCATGATGATAAAACGAGGCAAGATGCCTTCTTTTCACTCTAAATGTGGAATGGATATACTGAGGAACATGTGATCTCTGTACACTCTCTCTCTCTCTCTCTCTCTTCTCTCTCTCTCTATATATATATATATATATATATATATATATATATATATATATATATACATACATATTATATATATCTGTCTACAGACTAATTTGCAGTATTAAATAATGATTCTCTTGTGAAAAGTCAAATTTAGTCTTGACTAGGATTAACATTTGCCCAGGAAACTGACCCTTGTTCGGTGGTTTGTAACTAAGAGACACTAGACTAAACACAACGCAAGCTTGATTAGGTTTGATTAGTATAACAGAAACAAAAAATTGAACATTATACAAAAAAACACAGAATGAACAAAACCTTTATATTCCAGTACCTTTATTTAGGCAAAGTCTAACTGTGGGAATAGACGTGTGTGTGTGTGTGTGTGCCTCTTCACAAACAGAAGGAGATGGCATGGCAGGTCTTCGGTTGTTATGACAAACAGTTTAAGTGCATCTCGAGAGATGATGGCTGAGGGTCAGGGGGTTAACGTTCTGGCTGCTTTAATCCAGGGAGGAAAAGCTTGACATTTTCACCAGCGTTATTGCTATTGCTATCAGCGTCAGCTTCCCAATACACTCGAGTCTCCGTCACCTTAACTCTTAACTGCGCTACACTTTTCTAAATTCTTCCCTAGAATGGGTGTTAAGCCGTGAATCTAATCTCGGGTCTGCGTTTTCCAGTCTCCCTGTTGACGCGTCTTTAAAAAGTTCGCTCTCAAGTGGCAGTTTTGCGACACCTCTGTAGATAACGCTGCTAAAACTACAGTATGTGAAACGTAGCTGTGAATTTATGTATTTTCTTTGCTAACAGTGTTGCACTGTTCTCACTGTAGGTGACACTCGTTATTCAAAGCCATTCACACATTAAGTGACAGCCACTGAAATCCAGATTAGGTTTAAAAAGCCCAGGCACAAAAACCACAGTAAGGAGAGTGGGGGTAAAAAAAGGACCTGGGTGAATGAAATACATTATACATGGTCAGCTGTGTGTGTGTTTTGGGAACCGGGACGCAAACGACAAATGTGTAAACAAGTAAATAAATGATCCGGGTCGAGTTTTAAAAGGTTACGGCTACGTCTGAATTTGCTGGGCGTGCACATATTTCCTATAGCACTCATGCATTGTGCATGTTCAAATAGAACGGCAAAGTCCAAAGTTCGATGAATTATGCATTTTTGCATTGTGTCGCCTTTCTGAATAAATAATAAGCCGTGGGCTGCAAGACACCGCATAAAATGTGCATAAAAGAACGAAGAGGGAGAGAAAAAAAAAGGAGGGGAGAAAAAAAAAAAACAGCTAGCTGTCCAAAAGAAGAGGAAAAGTAAACAGAAACCATACATTTATTTCAGCAGGAGCTATTATTCTCGTCTGAGCTCAGCAGTGGCTGGTCATTCAAGTGAAAGGGCTTTAATGATCAGGTTTGCTAGTTGAAGTCAATTGTTGGTTGTCAGTCTCCGAGGCCGTCCCCCGGCCCCCCTCCCATCGTCCCTTGTTTGTAAGGCTTATGTTTCACGTGCCATGCTCAAAGAGGATGGTGACCACGCTGCTTGCCCCCGTCGACAGTGGAGGCACAGGGACAGAAAGGAAGAAAGAACGAGAGGGAAAAAAAAAGGGAAAGGGGACAAAGGCCAAGGCTTTTGCTGCTCTCTGAGGCTCTATGTTCAGACCGACGGGGACATGGTCTAAACTGGCATTAGTAGCTGACCACTAAAGTACTCGACAGAGACAAAAACAAGCAGACCTGTGGAACTGACTCGGTTTTGCAGCAAAAAAAAGTATATAAATATTTACAGCAAAATCAGAGCAAAGATCCCACCTTCTCTAAACCAGTAACAGTCCCCTGTACCATTTTTACATTTTAACCCACAGTGTCTGTGCTGTGAAATATCGTGTCTTACACATTATTTACCAATTTAGTCATTATTCTGCATCATTTTAAATTGCATCTGGTTTAACGTAAAAAAAACCAAAAAAACAAAACACTATTGTAAGTGAGAGAAATAGCTTCACAGATTATTTTGCTGTTGTTGCTGTTGTTATTTTGTTGACTATAACCAGGACTCAGAGGTTTTGTGTTTTTATTGATCTCTGTTCGGATTTCAAGGTGGAAATGAAGTCATCCTGCATCACCATAGTGTGCTGGGGAAAAAAAAAAACCAACCCCAACATAAAACACCACATATGTATTTGAAATGCGGGAATTAATATTTACTATGAAATCTAAGTATCGAAAACGAGCTGAATTAGGCGCAGACCTCTGACGGTTAATAAACCATATACAGAAGCACACAAAGGCTTTCGTGAATAAATTTGAAATTTAAAACCGTGCGTATCTGATTTACCAGCTATCTTATCTCGCAGACAATAAATCCCTACCCAGCGTTTGAAAGAAGACAGGAAGTATATTCGAGCGATTCCAAGTCTGAGTGGTGTCCTCTTCTCCGGACTTATATCGTATACTTCTTTATAGGAGTGTTGACTCATATCCTTTGACACGCAGACATTGAGAACAGCCCTGTGCAAACAAAAGCCCTGTTTGTTATCTATTGTCAGAGAGTCAGTGTCGTGACATCAGCAGGTCCTCTCCACGTCTTCCTGACAGTACCAACTGCCGCGCGTCTCTTAAACACGCCGGACCAGAATCGCTCGAGCTTTAGTCGATTCACTGTGTCAATAACAGTCCGTGAGTAGTGAGAACCGCGATGGCGAGTGTGTTTGTCTGCCCGCAGCTAGATTTCAGCACGCAATCACATTTATTTACTTAGGCGGAGTCATTGATTTACGACTCATGACTTCATCAATACTATCTTCAAATCCTTGCAACTGGTCTGAAAGGTGGCGTTATACGAACGGACATTTTAAAAAGCTCGACATATTTTTCGCTCGACAAGTACAAACCTGAGACCTGTCATGAGGCCAGTTTCTGTCTTGCTTCTGGAAAAGAAATATGACTTGATCTGGCTATAAGAGACTTTCAATTATTAATATGCTTAAATATCCCTTTTAGGAGACGGGATTGTGGTTTGACATGTAGGTTTGTGGCTAGGACACGGAGTTACACGTTAATGTGAATGGAATGGAGGAGCAAAAAAACAAAACAAACCAAGAGTGTGTGAGACAAAGAGCCACAGAGAGAAGGGAGAACGGAGTGGAGCAAACACGACAAGGAAAGGCAGCTGACCTGATCTTCGCTAATCTGACAAACAGCCAGGTTGTGCTGCTCGTAGGATGGCGCTGCCCGTACGTATTTTAGCCAGCTCCCACTAGCCTCCAGCGCTTCGTCCAGGCAGAACTTCACATTGCCCATGTCGTCCACTACCTGTAGCACACACACACACACACACACACACATACACACAGTGTTGATTATATCACATTATGTCAAAATGATATTGAGTCTATATTGAAGCTATAAAGTGATAGTAAATCATATTAAAATAAACTGTTTTGGATTATTTGCATAAATAGTTGTATGTATTTAAGAGAGCGGCGTTAAACCCTGATACAATGCACATCATTTCCCTTGCCATTTTGACACATATTGAAAGCTGTTCACGGCATATCAGTGAAAATTCCCTTTAAAGAGCAAATAAGCTCTTAAATCTTCTTGGAGTGAAAAAAGTGCTCCATCTCCACACACCCCCTGACACCCTGCCTGATCAGCGTCGGCTAACCCGACACCATCGAGGAAGTGAAGTTTGTGGTGTTCGGTTACTTATTGCAGGGAGAGGAGAACGACGAATGGGGGGTTCTGGTGGATAAGGGGAAGGGGGAGATGGACCGAATGTCAGGAAATGACCGGAAGGAGCGTGAACGGCGTTCACGGTGGGGGAGATTTATAGCAAAAAACTGGAGGGGGAAAAAAATATCCCCTCTCTCGTCCATCAATATGCTCCCCACCCACAGTGAAAAGAACCTCGCTAAATTATTGCCGTGTACCTCTTTGAAAACAAAAACTTCGAAAGAATATTTGGTTCTGCTCTATCAAGTTGAAACAAAATATCAAGTGGGCAGTCAGCAATAAAGAGTGAAACTAAATATCCACGCAGCATAAATCCAAGCGGCTGTAAATCTAATGGTGCGATGTTTTTGGGCTTAGTGAGATTTTTCAAACTCCGACAGGAAGAATGATTATTAGAAACTTTTCGCTTCAAAGCGGCGATTCGGAAATTCAGTACGAACGCTTGTTAAGGTTTAATAGTTTCCTTGTACCTAAAATGAGTGTTATAACTAGATAAAAATCACGTTACAGGTTATATATAGTCATGACTATAAAAATCCAGTGCAGTATATATTAGAGTATATTTCACAAGATTTATAATTATAATACGGTGCACGTTCTTTTCAGATCGAATTTATTTTACAACCTCGTTATTCACTAAGATCAGTATCAGTACCACTTGTTTTCTGAATAAATAATTTCAATATATATATATTTTTTTTACTTTATAATGTCTGGGTAATATAAAGACAGAATGACATTTAAAAAAAAAAAAAAGAAAGAAAAAAAAGATGCCGCTGGTTTCTGGTGAGTTTTATTTCAAAGGCAGAAAATGCAGCAAAACCGTGCGTCCTATTTTAAGTGATTTTAAACACCCTACTCAGAATATCGCTGCTGCTAAAATGTGGTTTGTGCGAATGTTGATAAGAATGTTGTATGTCTAAAACGAGGGTTTGACTGTTACTCGGTTCGGTCAGCGTCACGCGAGTGACAGTCCTCACTTTTTAAAATAACCGGCCTACAGACACAGCTTGTATGAGTGTCAAATTGAGATAAAGAACGTGACATTTCACGTGTTAGAAGTTTATCAGGGTCTGTTATAGGAGCAGGTGGGCTGTTCGTCATTTAATAAAATTACAAATCGGATCTATGCCATTTACTATATCTATTTACGTTTCAAGCCGCTTTTTGGCATGAGGTGGTAGCTGCACTAACAACTCGTTCTTTCACCTGACTAACAAAAAGGCTTTCGGCCTGGTATTGTCGAATGCAGGAATGACATTGTAAAGCTGTTGCTTCGGTGAGAGCTACTGCTGCCGCAATTTATGGGAAAAGGCCTGGGATGACAGAGAGCAGGGCTCCCAGTTTATGTGCGAAAACAGTCACTGAAAACTAACCAGGCATAGGAGGAAATGATCCTGCACTCTGAACACTCGTGCACACACACACACACACACACACACACACACATACACACATATGAACATGTTCAAGTGAGAGAGTGCTTGTCGACAGGCCTAGTGCGACTCTGGCTACAGGTATCCTGCATGTTTTATTAAGAGATGGAAAACAGTTTGAGCTGGGTGGAGGGGTGGAGGCGAGTGCTGCGGCTGGGGCCGCTTGGGCGAAGGCAGGGTTCGAAAACACATTACACACCTTCAGAGGTAGCTCGGGGTGTGTTCTGGGTGTTTGGAAATCTGCAAACACTCCAGGTTCCAGGTGGAACGCTGATTTATGTACTGTACAACACAATAAAAAGGAAGAAGGGGGAAAGGAATGAGGGAGGGGAAGAGAGAACTGCTGGTTTATTTAGCTCTCGGACGTCACACTGACACTTCTCTGGAAAGGTAGTGGCGCATGTCAGGATTATATCAGGATAATCTGCCCCTCACTATTTCTTCCTCACTTCCCATGTGACCCTTTCCCATGAACCCCTACGTCTACGTTAAGATTACCGAGCCTCTCGGCGCTCTTTTTTTTAAGGGCCTAATTACCCTCATCTGGTGCCAAACTAATGGACTCGTAGGGAAAACACAGGTGCTCGCTCTGTGCTTGGATACATGTCACAAGGTGAGAAAAGGGTGTGCCGAAACACACCTAAATGTTTATATATTAATATATATATATATATTTAAACTTTTCAAAAACTTTAAATGAAAGAAATATTGTTGATGATGTTGCTGCACTTTGGTGTTGCTGCACTTTGACACTAATGCTGGTGAAAGGTGTGTGGAGAAAATGTATGACCTCTGAACCAGCCAATGGACATATTATAAGCTAATAAAACGCACAAGGACTATAGGAGTGCAAAAGCGATGACGAGTAAAGAGAAATGACAGGGTAAAGGAGAGATAGAACACATTCACACACACACACACACACACACACACACACACACACACAGTGTAACACTACTAACACCAGCATTTTGATTTGACCTATAAAGCAAGGCTGTGCACAGAAATTCGTCTGAAACCTTATCAAACTGTCAGCTGCACACACACACACACACACACACACACAGCACTTTAACTATGCGAGGCTGTTCACTTCTGCATGACTGATACGGTGAACAAAGTAAGTAGCCTGTAAAACGTCACCTGCAGTCGTGACTCCGCCAGTCGTACCTGTAACATATCAATATTTTACAACCCTATCAGACATGATTTCTTCAGCACTATACTACCTGGAACAGGGAACCATTTAAACTGGCTCCTTCAAACATGCTTCTCATGGGCTTACAGGCCTCCAGTGTGTACACACACTACCTTTTTTTCCTTCCTTATTGCTATGCTAAAATAATCACACCTTCGCTAAGGGAAAACACACTCCTGCGCTGGGTGTTAGGGTGCCGCTCTGCACAGAAGACGATAGGGAAATCACAATGCATTCAGAGCAAGCCGCAGTGAGAGACCTTATCTCTCATCTGTGTGTGTGTGTGTGTCTATAGAAAGCCCTGCGGTAGTTTTCAAACCTAAACCACATTGTGGAAACGTTTCGCTTCGTTCTTAGTACAGGGTTACTAAAAGGTGGCGAGTCAAGAGGTAACTTTACACCGTCTAAGCTGGGACTGGGGTGTGTGTACATGTGAGTGTTTTATTTGGGGAATTGATGGGAATTATTGCTTAATAGTCCAAGATAACTTTAAGAAATGATCAAAATATGTAACAATCGGCTAAAAGTATCACAGTAATCAGAGGAAAAAATAAATGATGTACAAAAAAAGAGAGATTTTATTTATTTATTCTTATTTCTATCGCCCACTCAGCTATTCAGTGTTTATGAAGTACTGACAACGACCGAAACGCTCTCGAACAAACGTAAGGTGAGGTCATTTATTGAGATATCTACTGTATACCATATGGTCATGTGACCCGGGCCTAGTTATCAGTGATTATAAGTGCAAGCTATTGTAATAGAAGTGAATAACGTGGAGCATTTCTGTCATGGACAGCCTTGATGAAGTTGTTACTGCAGCATTCCGATGGGTCCTGTTGGGTTTCCTGCTTCTGGATCGGTGCGTTTTAGAAATATAGGAACGTTGAAAGAATTCCGAGCGTTAGATAGCCGAAAACAGGAAAGCATTGCCAACACTTCTGCACAGAACAGCTGAACACAATGGCTAATGCAGAGAGCTCTTCATCTTTCAGTGGGCCACACACACTGCGTTACACACACACACAGAATTCTTGTCCTCATATCCTGGGGAAGTGCCAGTTTGTGTGTGTGTGTGTGTGTGTGTTTAACATCAGAACAAAAGCACTAAACGAGGCTGTATGTTTAATCAATGTGTCTTACTGCGACTTGACTTTCAGATGAAATAAGAACTAAATATAAAGTACTTAGTACTAATAATTATTGAGATACTAATAGTTTTTAAATGTGAATGTGAGTGAATGTTCCACTGTTGTGTCATCTGTACCGGACCTGATCAAACCAACCACTTAACAAAATACATCTGGCCCAGTATTAAAGTGGATCCAAAAAGAATAAATAAAATAAAAATAGAGTCAGGTGACAAATGAAAGGAACAATAAATAATTAAAGTCAGGTGTTAGGCCACAACATTTCACCAGAGCAGCTTCAATGCTCTTTAATGCACAGACTCTGGAGCGATGAACAGCATTCTTCCCAAAGATACTCACTCAACTGGAGTATCACAAAAATGGAAATCTCCCATACGTGTTCGATTAGGGAGAGATCTGTTCACTGTGAAGGCCATTTACTTCGTTTACATCCTCACCAAACCTTTCATTGAGCCCTCATGCTCTGTGGATGGGGGGGGGGGTCGTCCTGGAAGAGACCACGCCTATCAGGAGAGAAATGTTTCCTCATTTCAGAAGAACTTTGCATTGGTTTAAAGTGACGCTTCTCTCTAAGGGCACAAGTGGACATTTTCCTCGACGTCTGTAGATTCGGAAATGTACAACAACATACTGCAAACGACAAACTCCATTTAGAAATCTTTTCAAAATGCAGAAAGTGTCGATACTGAGGACACTGTTAGCGTTCGAGTGAATAACAGCTACCGCAACACTACGCTAATGGTCTGCACCGAATCGTTAAATCATCCCTTTGCTTTCTAAAATGTTAGTGTACTACAATTGTTCAAATTCTATAGCTAGAAACAAACAAACAGAAAGACTATTAAACATGTACATACAGTATTATTAAACAGCTAAGTAAGAAAAGTCCAGCTTTTTGGAGCAACATTCTGGATGAAATTACCCCGTCTCCATTTTCTCTCTAAATGCTAAAGTCGTTTGAAACAAATGACTTGGTTTCGAATGTATCGGTATCAGTATCTGTATAAGTCAGTACGTTTAAATGGACAACAGTAATCCAATATTAACCCCGATTAAGACAATACTCTGATTAAGAAGCTACCATGTAAACAGCAATTTTTTATTACCGTAATCTGATTAAAGTCATACTCGAAGTAAACACAAATCGAATTAAGACATGCGGAGTATTCCCGTTTTAATCGCATTATCGACGTGTATTACAGACATGTAAACACCTTAATCACATTATTAACGTTGTGTGAGAGTTTTCACCGCATTTTGCGACTTGACACGTACACACATGGCAGTGCTGAACCGTTTTACGGCAAACAAGAGCACAGCTGCGTCCGAAACTGCGTACTTACCTACTATGGGCCTATAGTAGGCGAAATACATGTATCTCAGCTACTATATAGTAGGTAAGTACGCGGTTTGGGATGCAGCCCACGGCTTCAAGCAGTCGTCTATTTGCACGTATGCAATGACAAATAATTAACTGCACTTGAAGCGTTTGTAAAAATTTTAATAAAAACTCCCAAAACTGTGTACGGTACCAGAACGAAGACGAACTGTATGTTGATACGTGAAATTCTGGAGGAAACGTCGGACGGCGTGGTGCGGGGACGTAATGACGTGTGCCGTTAATCGATCTATGTTCTATAACATGTAAAACGGGAACAAGAATATTCTAAAAGCGACTCATGTAAACACCTTAATCACAATATTGTCTTATTCAGAATAAGGTCAATGATTAGATTACCGCTGTCCATGTAAACGTAGTCAGTGTTGCTAAACATGACCAGGGAAAGAGAAATAGACAGAGAGATGAAGCCCTCTAACTCTCTGACAGCTAGAGGGCAGTCATGCACGCGCTCTGCAGAGAATTGGAGCACGGAAATGAGGGGAAAAGAGCGGAAAGGTCAGGCTCTCCTCCTCGTGAACAGACGTGCACTCTCGCACTCCATCACTCTCTCCTCGCAGGCACTTCAGCCGAGCGCCATGACGTCGTGATTCACCGCCAGTGCCTGCAGGTCTCAGAGCAGCTCTGTCTGATCAAATCTGTAAGCTCTATCTCCGAATATTCAAAACATCCCTCCTTTCAGTGGCAGGTCCAGTCTTTATAGAAGCTGAGACACCAGCTGCATTTGATCACACAAGGGGGTTAACTCTTAAACCATCTCTAGTAGAGTATTTATAAAAAAAAAAAAAAAAAAGGCTTAAAATGTAATACTTCACAAAGATGAATATGAACAACCGTAGGAACGGGAATCGTTTTAGGAACAGTTTGGACAAATGTAGCTTACCTTCATGTTTGGTGTCTGATTGGTTTACATTGTGCAAGTCGGGAATTATCACACGGTGTTCGGCCCACTAATGCTGTTTCTGTTAATAAGCATAACTATAAGCAAAAAAAAATTGTAATCTATTTCTACCTGAATAACTTCTTTATTTGGAATGGCTTTCCAAATCTAAACGTTACATCATTTACCCGTATCTGACACTTGGGTGGAGTGAGACCAAACTCTGTGCTACAGTAACCCCAGAAGTGAGTCTATTCACAATGACTTAGCAACTTGACACGTTTCGAATGAAGTGTGCGATTATTTAGATGTGTACTTTGATTGACGCTAAACTGGAGGCTTGTGCGAGAAATAAAAGACGTAGACACGAAGCACGTCTCGGCTGACGTGGAGTAAGCAGAAGAAGAAAAAAAAAGTGTAAAAATTCAAGTGAATTACTGACAGTGGATTTAATATAGTCTAATTCATGGTGTTTATTCTGGATTCTAAC
Source organism: Ameiurus melas (assembly GCA_012411365.1). Lineage (NCBI taxonomy): Eukaryota > Metazoa > Chordata > Actinopteri > Siluriformes > Ictaluridae > Ameiurus > Ameiurus melas. Next base: position 7,506,865 of record CM022780.1, on the reverse strand, counting down.
TGAGGCCCAGGTTATCTTTTCAGCACCTTTCTTGGCCTCTATTTCTTTGTCTTGCCACACACACATACACACACACACACACACACATATGCCCACACGCACACATGTTCATTCATTACACCTTATCTAGTGCGAGTCTAACCTGCAACTCTGACACAGGATATCCTGCCGCCTTCATTACAGTGGCAGGAGCCATTACTCCACATCTCAAACACACACCAACGCACTCCCTAACTCCTTCAAGCTGCCCCTGATCCAGACACACGCCAGTCACACCAAAAGCAAAGCAGGCATCAAAGCTCGAGGCCTGGCGTGCGCAGGGGAAAAATGAGGTGAGACGGACAGACGGCTGCATCTTCAGACAAGCAGAGGCCTGGAAGGAGACAAGCAAGTGCTTCGGGAGAGGAAGTCCCACTCGCTCTATGATCGTAACGAGATAACGGGGATGCAGATAAGGCTATGAAGATGAAGATGCAAGGTAGCAAGGGGACCTCAGAGAGAGAGAGAGAGAGTGTGTGTGTGTGTGTGTTTCCCGATAGAGGGCCCACTCGAAACTGTCTAATAAAGTGAGTGAGGAAGAGCAGAAGCATCCCTTTGGCCCCGGAGCTTTGATGGATTGGACCGAGTTCGGCGTGGAGGGGTGATGGGGGTGCGAATAACACTGATCTCTGAGCAATTCTGTCTGACAGCTTTTCTCTGTTACAGAAATTACACTGCAAGACTGAGGAGAGAGAAAGAGAGAGAGAGAGAGAGAGAGAGAGAGGGGTCATTAATCATATTTTATTAACTTTACTGGACTCGGCTGGAGTGAAGACGATGTGGGGAAGAGGCCCAGGGAGGAGAATGAGGTGTGTGTGTGTGTGTGTGTGTGTGTGTTTTTGGTGACCTGGCAATAGTTCCAGCCTCCATTACAAAATCAACCCCAGACAAGTATCAATAAAAGTTGGGCCAGTGCTGAAACCTGGGTGGGATAATAACATGACAGAAAAGACCACACACACACACACACACACACACACACACACGCACACACACGCACACACACACACACTTACACCCTATCACACACTCACACACTCTCTCATCCTGAGCTGAACTGATCTGTCAGACATTCCTATGACTCAGAGAGCAGAGAGGAACGACGGGCCATAAAATCTCCGTGGATGTGTGTCTGTGTCAGACGATGTACAAAAATAATCACCGTAGGATGATATCCGTCTGCCTGCTACACATCTTTCCTTAACACTCTGTGTACCTTAAATACAGTTTTCCTGTAGCTGTTCTTCTTTTTCTTTAAAAACAAACAAACAAACAACAACAACAACAACAACAACAAAAACTTCTTAGCTAACAAGTAAAAACAAACAGGAACTCGACAATCCATCCGCTTTATCACTCATTACAGCTAATGACACGATCTGGAAATGTTCTCTCACTCGCTCTCCCCCAACACCCCCCAAAACACACACACACACACACACACACACACACCCTCAAAATCCTGTGACTGCTTCTCTGTTTGAGTATGTGATGTTAAACCTGCAGGATTTACTACCTGTTTCCCCTTTGCGCTGTCATTATGGAGGCAGCACACAACACAGGTGTATCATTACTTATATTAGTGAATGTGAACCGATCCGGACTCGTACACACACACAGCTTCGGAAGTCTGTGAGGAGTAATAAAATTTATGGGGAAATCCCCTTATCCCACTGTTACGTGCTATATGTGTGTATATAAGCTATATATATATATATATATATATATATATATATATATATATATATATATATATATATATATATATATATAGTGTGTGTGTGTGTGTGTGTGTGTGTGAGTGGGCACGCTAAACTGTGGCTCACTCCCGTCCATAAGGCAATTATGATTGCAGGGGCTCCTCATTTCGAGAGGGCAGGCCTCTGCTTAATTAAAAAGTAGGCAGCTATGGCTGGCCGCACTCGTAAAAGCACATCTGGCCTGCGGTGCGGCTGGTGAGAGGAGGGCCGAGCTGCCACTGTGGAGAGAATTAGCTCTCTGATAGAGCTGCTGCCAGGACAAGAGCAGTGACAGAACACAGGCATGACACACACACACACACACACACACACACACACACACTAGGACACAAACACGCGAACAGATGTCGAAGGGATGTTTCAAAAAACTTGAATATCACCGCAGCTAAACATAAACAGGTCTATAAAGACAGCAATCTCAGACGATGCTGTGATTAGTGAGAGAAAGAAGGTAAGAGAGAGAGAGAGAGAAAGAGAGATCAGGGAATTCTGAAGTTCCTAGACGTGCATTAAAAATGCATCAGGAGTGTAGCAAGTTCTTCCTCTTGACCTCCACGTGCCTAACCTACAGATCTGGTGATCATAATGACATGATAATCACGGTTCATAATGAGAAAACGCAGCATTCATGTAAACCTTTTCTTGCCTCGTATTCGTATCACTCGTGAAATGATTGCGTGATTATCTTTCTCTGCAAATGCCGTGTCCCCCCAACACGTACAGAAGTGCCGGAGATCTTCCTCTGCAGCGGCTGGCCCGCATTAGTCCTTGACAGTGCTGGAACCCTGTTAAGAGACGCAGACAGATCCGGAGGACGGCAGAGCGGCTCATTACTGAAGAGACTACTGGAGAGAAAGGAGAGACTGATGAGAGGACGGAGGGAGAGGGAGAAGCAGAGGAGGGGGGTCCCGTTCTTCTCATTTAACCCGTGCGCTCGATGACCCCGGTTCCCGACCCTCTTAACCCCTCGGCGACGCACTCAAAGCTGCGCCGGGAGACGAGGCTCGGCTGCGGTTCTGATTCAGTAGAGCGTTTAACTCAACAGAAAGACGGATAGAGAGATAGCTGTGAAAAAAAAAAAAAAAAAAAGGCCAGCGCCTGGGCCTGTGTAGTTAGTGACTTGTCATTGTGCGAGGAGATTAATGAGGACGGCATGAGGGCTGGAGGTTGGCTGCTGTCTACAGTCTTGTTATAGTAGCTCATGTTGGAACGACTCGTGACTACATCTAACGTGTATTTGTATCAGCTTTAACAGCTCATTCGTACATTAAGAAGGATCTAGCACTCAGACACGAGTGTACTTTACCAACAAGGAAGTTCTAATAACTTGCATGGAATGGAATGCACGCGCGTACTGTAGGAAGTGCCACAGTGGGCATCGTTTTTAAAAAAAGATGTGAAGAAGTAACAAAGAAAAAAAGAGAGACCTGGTCGTGAAAAGGGGTGGGGTGAGGTGGGGTGGGTGGGGGTTTAGAAGAAGTTATTTTTCAGGCTGCACCTCGATAATGAAACGATACCCCCCTCCTCTCGCCCGATAATTTACAGGCTCTCGTTATGGCCGGCTGAGGCATGGCGCTGGTGCGTTATGTGTTTTTGCTTTACTAGCCGGCTTTGGAAGTCCGCCTTTTACGGCCAGGCTTTATGATATGTATTTAGGGCAATTAGAGAGGAGATATATTGACTCATTATGGCTGGGCAGGTGCAGAGGGGAGAACGGCGCATGCATAACCGCGACACAAGGGCACGGAGACGGCACAGGGCACGTCTCTCTCCCTCCTGCCAAGCCTGGAGACCGCTGAAGGTTTTATCGCCGCGGTCCCGCTTGTGCGTTGCTTTTGAATGCTCAGGTGGCTGGATCTGTCCTCGATTTGCTCATTAAAGACCGGCGGTCAGAAAAGATCGGGGCTCGGGGTTGAAGCTGACGCATAGAAACGGAACGTTTTAACCACGACACGGAGGAAAGTTTAGAGCCGGGTAGAAATTGCGAGAGGTGTAGTCCAAGAAACATTCCATTACAAATCAGACCCAAAGGTTGAGTTGAATCTTGAGAGAAAGCAGTGCTTGGGGTTAAAGTGAACATCCGATTATATGAGGACCGTGGAGGAGAATTCAGAATTCACTGTACTATTTCATCAAGAATCATCTTGGCGTATACAGTCTCCCTGGAAGAAGCAATTACGACCCACGCTATAGAATTTCTTTGAATATCAGCCTGGATTGACAAGTTTTTTTTCTTTTCTTTCCTGCCCTCTTTCATTTGTGTAGCCCATCATCAGACGAGGTCCATTTCAAAATGAGTACATAAAGGCTAAATGACTCTTAACAGTGAGCCCACACTGACTTTGAATAATGAGGCTAATCATAGCGGCGCCCCCCGCCGAGGGAGAATGAAAATGTGCCACACATGGGGTAAAATGACACGGACTCCCTAATTGTGGTAAAGGGCTTGGACGGAGATCCGCAGCTAGTTATCCGGCGGTAGAAACAAGATCAGCCAACTTGCGAGCCGTGCTCCCGACCTCGTCAACAAGTTCGAGATGGAGGCTGAATGATGCAGGATCGTAATTTCGATGCCTGGAGCTTCAGCGCCTGATTATTGAAATAACTCGAGGTCCTCGATGGAGGTCGCAGGGCTTGGGCAGAGAAGCACAATGAGAGAACGGACAACGATGCCATGCTATAGAAATACATTTAAAGAAAGAAAGAAAGCACACCAGAACTCAACAGATTTTTTTCCCCCCAGTGCGTTTATAATTATGTTACTAAGCTGTCAGAAGAGCTGGTCTGCTTCTTGAAGGACAGAGAGAAAGAAACATGAGAGCGTCAGCAGGAAAAGCAACGGCGGCAGGATCAGAGTCCAGCTACATTACCCGTTCTACCTGCAATCTGTTCTATCACACACACACACACACACACACACACACACACACACACACACACACACACACACACACACACACACACACACACAAACACTGGCATAGTATCAAAGAGCCAACAGAAAACACCGGCTTGTGTTTAGCGCAAAGACCAGCTTGTGTGCAACTGCTAACGGAGATTAGCGAAAACCTCTCTTTCCTCATGATGGAGTTTGGTGTGTGTGGTTTTCCCTTTTCCTTCTTTTCTTTGTGGCCTTTTCTTCCCTTCGTGCAGGACTGGCAGGCCCAGCCACAGAACTGCCCAGAGCCGGGGGAAAGAATTTACAGACTCGGTTTGCCAGAGTGTCATGATCTTAACAAGAGCCGCCCTTAATGAGGCTCTCTCTGTGTGCGTGTGTGTGTGTGCGTGTGTGTGTGTGTGTGCGTAGTTTCTGCAGCTGCTGAATTTGTGTGTGTAGTGCACTCTGGGCAAAAGGCTCAGAACCAGGAAACCATAAATTACAAACCAACCTGAAAGTCCGTCTTACATTACAATTTCAGATATTTATTTATTGAAACATCAAATAGAATTATATACGAGTGTCAGGGGTGGGATTCGGTTTTATATTATGGTTTCGCTATTGAAAGCGCTTACTAACTAACGGATCATCCGTTCTCAGTATAGCTGGCGAGGCCAAAAAAATGTAAGAACATGCGTTTTCTTGGCATCCGACCAGCGGCTTAGATTCCTCGGACCAGCACACCTCTGCCAGAGAAATGAAATCCACTCCAGGAAATGTGCGGTATTTTAACTCAATTTGTGTCTGAAAAACCCCCCAAACAAAACAGTACAATAGTAGCTCAAAAAAACTGAATTGATGTTTGATGAACATTTACTTATTTGAATCCAAAAATAACGCATTAATCATTTCCCTCGCAAAAAAAAAAAAATAATAAAAATCTATAAAAAAAAAATAATTAAAATACTCTGTAACCAAGACTACTATTTATTTACAACTGGAGTTCTATACAAACTGAATAAAGACAATTCATGGAGCAGTCATTCAGTCGCCTTTGAAAAAACAAAGCAGCTCTTCCATCCTTGGCAGATTTCAACATATGAGAGAGAGAGAGAGAGAGAGGGGGGGGGGGGCACACACAGAAAGAGACTCACACACACAGACAGATAGACAGACAGAGACCGACAGAGAGAGAGAGACAGAGACAAAGACAGAGAGAGAGAGACTCACACACAGACAGACAGACAGACAGAGACCGACAGAGACAAAGACAGAGAGAGAGAGAGAGAGAGAGAGACAGAGAGAGAGACAGAGAGAGACAGAGAGAGAGAGAGAGGGGGGGGGCACAGAAAGAGACTCACACACACAGACAGACAGATAGACAGACAGAGACAAAGACAGAGAGAGAGAGACTCATACACAGACAGACAGACAGACAGAGACCGACAGAGACAGAGACAAAGACAGAGAGAGAGAGAGAGACAGAGAGAGACAGAGAGAGAGAGCAAACACTCCTAATTATTCCTTAACTCAAAACAGACAGAACGGTTTCGATTCCAAACAGAGTTCTGCAGGCGCGCTGCACGGCATACCTGCTCAACATCAAACTGAATCTACACAATCAACGACGCAAACGTTTCAAAGCCCCCGCCAATTCCTCCGACTCGATTTGTAAATTCGCTGTGATGGAGGGTAAACAGACAAGTTGGGCCTGGCCGTCGCATCTGCCTGGGAATTCCTCGAGCATGAAGTAGTGTTCGATTACGGCTCGCTTGCAGTTGCAATGAGATGGAGGATTTTTTCGAATGACGCTAATTAATCCAAGACCGCCTCTTCCTTTTGCCTTTGCTTTAAAAAAAGAAAAAAAAAAAAGAAAGAAAAAAAGAAGGACCCCAAAAACCACCACCACCCTCCTCATACAAAACCCCACCCTTTTAGAATGTTCTGGGCAAAAACAGGTTTGTGGTTTGAAACCGAGTGTTCAGTCGTGCTAGCGTAGTGATCAAATTCGAGCCACAGTGAGAAAAGCAATAAAGCGGCCAGAGTCGCCTGCATGCTAACGTCTCTTAGCCTGAGTTAAGAAATGAATGAGCTCATTAGCACTTGTTGGCACCAGCTGGGCTGGAGTGTGAAAGTGCTGATGGCCTGTGATGATTCCTTGGCTTTTATTTTCCTCGCATGTATATACATCAAATACACAAAGTAGGACGTGCAGTGTAAACATAAAGTACATTGTGTATGTTCGGAATATCCTGCAGCTACTGAGCAAAAATCGCCAGCCTAGACCTATATAAACGCTTCCAGCCCAGGTTTCAAGCGTTCTTACGCACCTGGTTTTACACAGGGATGCGGTTAAGGGAGAGCGTTTGGTACAAATGTCCGGTAAGTCATGAAGAAAGACAGATGAGAGCACCTGAGAGTGGAGGCTGTAACTCAAGCCTGAATGTAACTGTAAATGGTAAAAAAAACAAAAACCCAATACCCCTAGCGGTCTTTCGGCGATTCGTTTCTCCTTCTGAAATTTTGCGTGGAGAACATTCAGTTTGTCCTCATTGCGTCTAAGGCGGACAAGATGTTCTACTGAAACCTGTCCAGTAATTTGGCTGGATCTCATCGAAATTATGAGAGAGAGAGCTCTAGAGAGGGGGGGAGTCAGAGAGAAAGAAAGAGAAAAGAGGGAGTCTGCAGGGCCCGATAAACCTGAACTCCCTCTATGATTGGAAACACATGAGTCAGGCTTCTCTAATGAGCTCCTATGTTTGGTAACATTGAGTCTAAAGTGGCCCCACACAGAAAAAAAAAACAAGTCTTACCCTTCCAGTGTTTGGATATTGTTTCGTCCTAAGTATTTGAGTGCGGAGACGTGAAGTTAACCCCCCAAAAAAACCCAAACCAAATTCCAACAAATTTGTCTACAGCAATTTCTGTTCCTTTAAACGGCCTACCCCTATCCCCCTGATGTTCTTAATCTATAAAAGAAAACTATTTAGAGAAATGTGTTTGTACTTCTCAGGAATCATTTGAAACGAACAAAACCAAATAACCCATGCGACTAAATAGGAACAACTGTGCTTTTTCAGAACGATCGTGTTACGTTCGTGAAAATGCTCTCGCGATATAGTGTTTATCTGCGCCATGCGCTCTGTCTTTGCTATTTGATGTGAAGATCAGAGAGGAGAACGCTCTCTCGCGCTCACCCAGGCCCTGCAGTGGTGCGAGCGTCCTCGTAAAACCGTCGCTTTACCAAGACAGGAGGAGCGGGTTCTGTTTTACTGTTGTGTAAACCATTGTTTAACGTCCCACTATTTAATATTTCTCAGCTTTCTGGCACGCCGTCAAGCCTCGAACAATAAAGCCATTGACTTCGGCAATGCACCTCCAGCTCAATTCGCGCTCGATGCCGGTTTTAACGCCTTTTTCCTCTTTCTCTCTTCCCCTCCTTCTCTCTCCTTTCTCTCTCTGTGGTCACTGGCTTACAATACATCACCCTGAGTGATAGCTCCTCTGCCCAGAGCTTGAGAAATGTTTATAGCTACCACTGGACTTCACCTCGCCGCCCTCTGGCCTTAACCTTCACCCTTCAGCCGACGCCATGACAGATATTTGGAGCCGGCGTATATCTGACAGACCTTTTAATTAAGCCACATGTCTAATCGAGCACAGCGGCCATTGACTCAGTGTTTGCGCCAGTATGGAGAGCGTGTCAGTCAAGCCCCGGGACGTGCATTAATCCGGTCGGCAATGGGGGGGGGTCGCCGGGGGTTATGTGGGATTAATGTATGGACGCCACGCTAGCGCGGTTGACAGTAATGGCCGACACTCGTGCATTAGGGTGATTGCGAGGCTCGGTCTGCTTTCAGGCTGGAGCCGAGGCGCCACAAAAGAGATGCAGCGATCACACGATCGGGCTCTCAGCTCCATTAGGGCCAGCGGGAGAGCCAGGCCGCTAATCAATGGGTATGTGTGTGTGTGTGTGTGTGTGTGTGTGTGTGGAGTGAAGGATGGAGGGGTAGAGACAGAATTCAGAACCGAAATGTGAAGTATTTCTAGCTTTTTCCAATCCCAGTTATGCACCGTCATCGCTGAAGATCGTGTGTCAGTCTGAACGAATTCGCTTCCCGATCGCAGAGCTCGATTTACACACACAGGACAGAACAGCGACGTCGATGTTACCATAACAACATGCTGAGCAAATGTCTATCTAATAAATCATTTGAGTATTTACAGATTATGGAACTGAACGTCGCACATGCCCCACGGTGAGAGTTATCGATGAAGTGTAAAAAATGTCAAATAGTTATTATTACAGAAGGTGTGACGAGTGGGAAAAAAACATGCACAATGGTTATGATGCTACTTATGATTTGACAAGAAAGAGAGAGAGAGAGATAGAGAGCAAGGGAGAGAGAAAAAGAGAGTGAGAGAAAGAGCGAGAGAGAAAGAGCGAGAGCGCGCGCGAGAGAGAGCGAGAGAGAGAGAAAGAGAGAGTGAGAGAGCGAGAGAGAGAGAAAGAGCGAGAGAGAGAAAGAGAGAGAGAGAGAGTTTGAAGGAGATAGATGTGATGTACTCCAGTGCCTCTCTGATAGGTTCGAATGAGACGAGGTGTGAACAGACCTCTGTGCCTGCAGCTGACAACAGATAACACAGACATGGTTGTTTAGACATCACACCATCGATCACACACTGACTCTCTCTCTCTCTCACCCTCACACACACACACCCCGAGTGTAGAGGTATGGCACCTGACACAATGGTCTATCAGCGCTCTGCCTGTCTGCTCCTGGGATCTTCAGCAGGTGAGAGATTGATTGAACACAGCACTACATTTCGTTTAGGTTGATCATTGATCTCAATTAATCACACCAGACCTTCTCCTACCTGAGTGCAAAACGTTTTGATCTTTTTTCCTCTAGTTCAAAGTGCAAACCTGCTATTTATTTCCCCCTGATTCTGATTCAGCTCTGAGTGCATTCTCTTTTTTTTTTTTTTTTTTTTTTTTTTTCTTTTATCTCTCTCTCTCTTAAAAAAGAAACTAAAGTTAGCCAAACTGCTGAAGGGGAAAAACAGCTGTGTTTCAGTTTTATTTCAGAATGAACTCAGCGGGGAGATGCGAGTTAACCTCTGGTCACTGGATGTCCCCTGGACGAGGGAGACAGGGAACTCACTAAAACCATAGGATGCTGATGGCCCTTGTAAAGAACTCGCCGTGCATTTAACTGCTTCGAAGTCGGCGTTACGTCGAACAGCTCTGGCGTGCTCATGTGCACTTAGCTATGATTCAGGATCCTGATTAACGAGTACAGTTTAAGGGATAGTTCCTTCACGGCTCTTCTGCATAAACCATCCCGGCATGTTACGACAGGAGTTCCCAATAGCGTGTAGTAAATGATTTTCCCCGAATGTCTCTGTTGATAACAGAGTGCCGCCGAAAGAGAGGACGTGTGTTCGTAGCTTAGTGGTTGCAGTCATCAGTGTTAGACCCGGAGTTCACAGGTTATCAGTCAGCCCTTGGCTCTCGCTAACCTCATTACCTAATGTGGCTGCATCAGCACCCTCACTGCCTCTTTATCACCCCTTGCTGTGTGTGTGTGTGTGTGTGTGTGTGTGTGTTAAGTGTATATAGACCATGCAGCATATGTCTCTATGTGACCGGAACCAAAATACAAGCCAGTTCTTTACACCCATCATTCTCACAATTTAATTCTGTTCATGATGCTACAATAATGCAGTTCTCACTATCAACTACTCTAAAGGTTATTATAGTGATTGTTCGGTCGTTATTACGTGGTCACTTGATTTTGCTCAGAAACTAGTACATATAATATCAGTCTACAGTGGACCTGAACTAGTTTGGGGTCTGAGGGTGGTAAGTTCTGCTAAACAAATAAACAAACAAACACATAGACATGGAAAAGAAAAGGATTACAATTGTACACCTTTGCTTAATTGTTCCTGTTATTTGTACATTTGGATAACGAGACATCCTCTCATACTGGCTTAAAAAAAAGAAAAAAGAAAAGAAAGAAAGAAAGAAAGAAAGCTAGGTCATGTTTCAGTACATGAGCTGTTTTGCTGTTAATGGCATGTTTGCTGTACTTCTGTGAGAAGCCATGATTTGTGCTCGCTTGCACCCATGTGAGCATTTTCTTCCTCCTACTTTCTTCTCTGTGTGTGTGTGTGTGTGTGTGTGTGTGTGTGTGGGATCATGTTTGTATGTTTGTCCTGAGATCCTCTGTGTTTGTTCATCGGTGCATGTTTGTGTGTTAGGATAATTACCTTCCCAAACAAAGGCTGTGGTTATTGCCCCCTAGGCTCCGGCTCTGACCCCATCGCCAGGAGCGGCTTGGAGGGCATGTTTGAGATAAACATTAGAGCCACACGCGTACACACACACACACACACACACACACACACACAACCTAAACACACAGCAAACCATTTACCCCTGTAGTGAGAACAATTAATCAGAGCTAATTTAAGCCTAACGTGCTTATATGTAAATGAGGCAAAAAGCAAATTGACTAATGATTTAAACACACACACACACACACACACACACACACACACACACACACACACACTACACACATGGCATTGCTGCACGAACAGTTCGCACGGGACTCATAACTAAACAACACTAATTAAAAAAAGCATAATAAGAGGATGACTTATTACAGAGCTCTTGCTGTATGCGAGCCCCCTGGCACTCATCTGCTGTGTGAGCCAACTCTCCTGCACACACACACATTAGCCTTTAGCCACGAGGCTATTATAATAGACCGTAAGGGCACTTTGGAAGCCAATAAGCACCCAAATGTCAGCCCTCATTAGACTATGATAGGGGTAAACAAGAAACTTTTAGCAAAGCCAACTGGTTAAGAAATCCATCAGAAGCACAATGGTGTGAAACAAGGCTGAAATGGCTTCAGCGGAGCCGGATTGATCGTCGCAGCGAAGCCGGAGGAAGAGCGACTCTTCCCTGCCAGGTTAAAACCACCAGCACAGAGGGAAGCTTCTAAACACTGTCCAGTGGCAGAGTGCCAAGTCCAATAGACTCTTGTCCATTAGTGTCTGTTTCAGCATGCCGCTCTCCTCTGGCTATTCATCTCAGGAACTGTGTGTCCCTGCTGCTCTTTACAAAACACACACGCGACCTTAGCTTGTTTACACACACACACACACACACACACACACACACACACACACACACACACAGAGGCACACGCAGATTACAAACCCCGCTGCACGCTCACACATCCCCAGCATCTGCTAACATTTACTTAATAATTTAACACAGAGCCGCCGTCAATAACATTTCCATAAGGGAGAGGACGAGAAGAAGAGGGAGAGAAAACACAGGGAGAAGAATAAAACAATTGTGGGATCGATGGTGCAAAAAATTGGTTTTATCGAGTGCTCTTTCTCACATTTCCCCCAGACACAGACGAGGGAACGGAAGGCGTGCAGGCCCCTGCTATAGGAGCCGCCGGAGAGGAGAAGGAGGGGGGGCAACGGAGATGGGGGGGCAACGGAGAAGAAAATAAATGAGATTATTGATGTTACACGTCAAAAATAATTGCTCAGATTTCTGCTCAGAGGGAAGGAAAAGATGCGGATGGATTTGTTGATCCATGAAAAGGCTTCATTTTGCAGGTGGACCGAGGAGTCTGAACCTTCTGCATGTTTTTTTTTTCTTTTCTTTTTTTGTCACCTCATCTCCAGGAATATTTGTAAAGATTTAAAAAAAGAAGAAGAAGAAGAAAAAAGCTTGCTCAATTCATCTCCAGGCTAAAACCTTTACGGAGAGAAAAGAGTCTACAGGTTCGACCTGTTCGTTCGCTTAAGCACAAATACACGCAGCCTGCTCCGTTTAAACGCCGTATATGTCGCTTCTTATCGCACGGCTGTATCTAATAAACCTGCGGTATCAATTACAGCCAGCAGTGAAAAATGACATCAACACCTTCTGACCAATCAGAATTGAGAATTCAACAGCTCTACGGTAATGTAATAGTATAATTGCTATATTAACATGAGTACATAATAGGGTTGGGCGATATATCGATATCATATCGCTATCGGTATAAACGATTACGCGATACACTTTTCGGAGATATCGTTGGTACGGTGATGTATTTTTTCTTTATAAATGTTTTTACATTTTTAATAATTACACATTAAATGGTACAGAATGGATGTCTTTAAAAAAAAATCCTTCTTCAAGTTTGTAGGCCTTAAAGAAAAGTCTAGTCGAACTCAGTTTAACAGGGTTTTTTTTTGTTCATATTACTACAGTTTTGCTTACAGTTTGTTAGCTAAGTTATATGTCATGCCAAACATCATGTATTGTAGAAATGCCCTCAAGTATCGTGATGCAATCATTTTGTCATATCGCCCAGCTCTATTTCATAACATAAAAGTTGAACATAAATATTTTCACCTGCAATCAGGACCTAAATGTGCTTATTACACCTGACGTTCGCGTCATGAGGGGCGATCGTCAAGAACCCGTGTATGACTGAAGGTGACACGTAGTCAGGAACGGCGTAGCCTTACAAACACCGACCTGATCACTCACTTCACACACTGGATTAAGAGATGGATAGTGAGGGGGGGAAGTGGGAGTGGACAGAAGAAGTCGAGAACAGAATGACTTTTTTGTCTGGGACAGCTTTTTTTTTGATCTCGCGTGTCTCAAAACTGTCGGCTTAACCGCTCTGATCGTGGTGGTCTGTCCCGGTGTAGAGTACCCGGACATATTCCCCCACTTCTAGGCAGCGTCTGTATCTGGTGCTGCTTGCCAGCACAAGTGTACAATAGGCAGCGTTGGGCGATTGAAATTCACTCCGGCTCTGTCCCCGCTCTGTCCTGAAAAGCGATCTGGGCTGAAGGGGAAGATAGGCGCTGACCCACTGGCCCCAGCGCCTCCTCTGAGCCGGCCATTTGAGCAGCGCCTGAATGAAGACGGGCCTACGTCACTCACACACACACACACGCACACACCAAAACACATACACAGGCTTCATCAGATAGCGTTTCCATGGACTGAATGCCTCAGACCCCAGGCCACTGAGTGTGTGGCATCTACCGCCTTCTTCAAACGGCGACTCCTCGAGCTCTCGTTTCTGTACCCATTGTGTGCTGTTTGAATCTGGAAAAAAAAACATGGCGATCCACCGGTACGACCGGTCCGCAAGGAAAACGCGGACTCTCCCTGGCATGAATTGGGCTGCAGTCTTTAGCGTAACTATCGCGGCACTGCGGAATACAATCATATACTGCAGTCGCTTCGGCGTGGATCAAAATGCCTTTCACTGGAGCTGTTTGATAGATTGAATGTGCAAGTTTCGCTGACTGACGTTCAGCCAGCCGGTGTGGAAGCGTGCAACACAAGAGCAAACACAGATCAAATAATCAAAAGGTTGTGTTCAGCTCTGAGCAAAGAGAGCCAAGCGTAAACACAATCAGGAGCAGCTACTGGAGAAAAACCTCAGCAGAATAAAGCCACTGGCAGCGATAGATGGAAAACTGAAGTGTGTGATAAACACCTGAGAATGCCTTAGTGGAAAGGCACACGTGCACATGCACATCCCTTTTCTTTCTTTCTTTTTTTACACACAGATGCACTTGTACTTCTTCTAAAATGAATGGAATGCAATATATATATATATATATATATATATATATATATATATATATATATATATATATATATATATATATATATATATATATATATATATATATATATATATATATATCACTATACTTTTACCAGTACAAAAGACTTGCATATTGCCATAAAGTTCACAGCCACATACAGCTTATAGTGTGTACTTTGCAACATGCAAGCACGTGTGGAGAGGAGATAACTTTACGAGCCTCATCTCGATAGCCAAATGTTTCCAAGGCCTCGTGCTCTGCTCCCGGGGGCACTTCCTGGCCCTCTCAGCTTACCCGTGAAGGGGGCAAGGCGTAATCAGATCGCAGTGGTCGGCCATTGTCTCCTGTGGTGAATCTCATCTTTTCAAGCTGACCGTTTTACTGTGGAATCTGTAAAATAATTCGGCTGGGCCCACCTCTCAGCCCTGGTGTCAGTAAATACCTGTCATCAAAGTGTCCTAGTGCAGTAATGCGCCACAGATGGAGATGATGTTTTTTTCCCCCCACTTCGCTTCGGATGCCAAGTGTGCGAGCGGAGTTCAAGAGCTGTAGGCCCGATAACTAAATTAGCTTGTGACTGGATACGTTACATTATTTTGATGAATGTGATAGTCTTGTTTTGATACCATTAGCATTTAAAAACTCTTTACCTACACTTAAAAGTTCAGTTCATCTCGAGGCATATAATCACACATCTTAAACTACAACGTCGGCAAAAGTTTGTTCAGATGTCCAAATGTTTATTTTGGACTTGCGATGTGAAATATTTTCACCAGTGGCCAATGAGGAACTTGGCTTTTTCCAGATGTCACTAGGGACACTAGTCAGACAATAACGATCTCAGACAGACCCGATATATCGATCTGGACAACCGGGGAGTAAAATCAATGCCATCGATGAGCACGTAGAGTTTTCCTCTAGTTCATTTGTCATAAATAATCAATCCGCCAGTGAGGAAAGAACACACTCTGCCTGGGAGCATGCGCATGCTCCCAGGTTCACATAGGATTTACCAGCTGATGGAGCTGCTTGTCAAAAATGCGCCAGTTCTAACCTCTCTCACTTGGTCCTTTGCTGTGTATTCTGTCTCTCATGGCCGTTATTGACATTTTACCGCTAACCTTCTCTTTTACACTAACTTTAATGCGAGGTCTGTTATCAGATGTGGCCGAGGTGTGGAGTTTCAGCCACCCTCCTCCTCCTTTTCTCTGGGTTATTCATCCCCTCTTCCTGTGCTCTGAAAGTCAAGCTTCCCTTTACAAAACCCCCGTGCCCTTATCTTTCTGACCCCCCACCACCTCACCCAGCACCGCACCCCCACCCTACTTTCCAGTGCGCTTGCGGTGCTCTGTGCTCGATAGCCGGGAGAGCCGTGTCTCGGTCTCCTGGGACTGGCAGCGGGCACAGGGACACAGCAGTCCGCCGCTTCTGAAGGGTGGGATCACTGATCAAACCGTATGCACGGATCCCTCAGGGGATGCTGTGTTTACCGCGGTAGCTTCCCTACACGCCTGATAACGCAAGGGGTCACTACATGCAGCGCTGCACGGACTACGTACACACACACTCACACCTCAGAAATGCTGTATAGAGATATTTTCTAGAACTAGACTTGCAGCCTTCTTTAAATACGGAAGCAGCGATTGAGCACTTTTAGTAATATTTGTTCTCCTCACATTCCGGCAACTGTCAATCAAGCAGTCTCTGTGGCGCACTAAAACGAGACGAAACGGAACCCCAAAATAATTTGGAGCACCGACACCTAACCGATCACGACAAGGATTGACTTGCCTGTCAATCACGATGCCTGTCAATTCAGAAAGCTCTACCTCTTGCACTAGCATTGAGGAGTTCTTTGCTAGGCAGTGTTTCCAAGTGTTTCAGGGACGTGATTAAACAGGACTGCGTTCTACATTTTGAGTTAGCTAGCTTTGGCAAACTTCCAATAAAATAGTCGACTATGCCTTTATACTTTGTATAATAACAGTTACACAATTAAAGAGTACTGGCACCGGAAATGTTTCATTTAATGATATGATCCTGACACTAATCATATGACATACTGACATGCAGTATGCGCTATGAGAAGGAATTTCAGACGAGGCTGCCTCGATAGATTTTAAATCTGATCATGCTACCAAGTCCAGATCCCTGACGAAGTACAAAAAACTGGCATGGTCAGCTGGTGTTTACTCGAAAGCTCAATTTAGCAGGACGCTACATAATGTTGTACAGGTCTGTGCTGTGAACTGAGGCAGTATCGCATAGCTTTGGGGCAGTCGTTTCTGCAAGTGCATTTGAAGAGCTTGCAGTGGGAGGCAGTGGAATGGGACAGCAGAGAGAGAGAGAAAGAGAGAGAGAAGAGAGAGAGAGAGAGAGAGGTGCTGTCTGGGTGGGTGGTCAGAAGCATTGGGCAGATATCAGTCATCATGCCTGGCTCAGAATTCAATCTGGTTCTGTCTGCAGGACTCTTACATCGTCACCCCACCGATAGGGATCACGGGCAGGGCGAGTGTGCCGAATCACTAAGCTCCGAAAAGGGAGCTGGGGGCCTCTTAGTTAAGAGATGCCTTCCAGAGTCTTTATGGGCATATGCAGGAGCTTGGAACCTTATTTTCATTTTTAGATGAGTCATAGTCAGGGCCGTACTTTTTTCCGTGTACCTTCAAACACCTTCCTGGAATTTGTCATCAAGAGAACAAGAGAATGATGGTGAGAAAAAGTTGCACCGATTACCCATAATAAGATGTGGGGGAGAACCTTTTGGTTCTCCAAAAGGAAAGAAGGATCTTCTACAATCCCATTTGCTAAGAGGATGTACACTGGAATGTATCCGCTGAAGCAGGATTGCCTTTCCTGTTCTTTTTTTTTTCTTCTTTTTTTAACCTCCCCCTCCGTGGCCTTTTGTCCGGGGGGTCTGCAGGTGCTCGGGAGGGCACAATATCCCCATATTCATATCCTGATTCTATTCTGATGCCAAAACCCGGTCCCAATGGACAACACCTGCTCCGACAGTCCTTCGAGCCCCACACAATGCTTGTTGTTCTGGCTCATGCATTCTCATCCATCCCCACATAGGCAATCACTGTCTGAGCCATGCTGAGGAGAGACAGCCTTTTCACTCAAACCCCCCCTCAATCTCCCCCTCAAACTCAGTTCCCATACATAGTAGGAAGAGCCAGTGAATGCGGCATAACACACCTGAGGAGAATTGCAATAGACAAATACAAGGAAGTTTTGCACCACTTTATGGGGTCAGACTGAAACAAGTATTACTATACAAGGATGTATCATAATGAGATACTACAGAAACAGAATGTATGAGCTATTGAAATACTAAAAGAAATAGGTGATTTCGATGGTAGGATGTATCATACAGCTTTGATTCCACATTTATGATCATATAAAATGATGACTCCCATTTTTCCTTTGCTTGTAACCTCAGAACAACCTTTCACACCAATCCTTTCACCTCAGAACAACCTTTCACATCAACTATCTTGATCTTGAGGTGAATTTCGTCTGTCTGCAGAACTACGCCTTCTTGACTCTTGACCTAAAAGCCTGTCATGCCAAAACTGTTGCACTGAAAAAAAAAAAAAAAAAACACTTTCAGATGAAAAAAGTGAATTTATATATAGCAATAGTAATGATACGTTAAGGTGAGAGGAACAAGGCATTCGCCACTCATCTGCAGACTGTAATTGTGATGATTTCACGTCCTAATGGTGCGGTGCTCCGGCTTTTTGTGCCTCTCTCCATGGTGATGAGGAGCACAGGATCAGGCATGTGGCGGCTGGAGACACCATTACCTATAAATAAGGTCCAATTTGGTTGTCACAAGGTTGCCTATAATCTAGCGGTGGATCTGGGGCTTGGGCCACAGGCCGGGCCTCCGGTGAGAGGGAGGTTAGAATGGACGGGGGGGAGCGAGAGCTAATTGAAAGCTGATTCCTGTCAGGAGCTCCTTTCTGTACGAGACAGAGGGGACATTGTGTCCCTCCTCGCTCGAGTGTGGCCCTGGCTGCTGCCAGAAACCCACCTTTTTATCCCTGAGACAAAACAGAGACCCTCACCCTCCCTCTTTCTCTCTATCCCTGTCTCTCTCTGTTGGAGCTCTCTCCTGGCCGATGAAAGGGGATATATTAGGAGGGTAATTCCGAGAGGGAGATAACTGTCAGACAGGATGAAAAATGCTGTCTATCTCCAGGACTCGAGACTCAGGCCATGTCAAAACTACAACTTTAGGGCTCAACGGACCTTGGCGAGCCTGTTGCAGATAGCTAGTCTCTAATGCCTTTATTCAGTTTCACTCACTGTTTTCTCTCTTCTCTCCCTTCCTCTCGTCGGACGTTTACTACGGAGCATATCTCAAGTACATCAGTGGTTCGGCAGTTTTTAACCTACATCATCACCTTCTATTAATGATCTTTCACCTACTTATATAGAGATTAAATGGATCAGGAAAAGAAAAAAAAAATCCTAAAGCCAGGTGTTGTCATGAAGTAAAACCGGTGGACAATGTTTTGATGTTTTGTCACAGTCAGGACGGTGACTTTGTGTGTTATGTAAATGGGGTTAGGTGGAGGTGGTCTTCGAGACGGGTTATCTCCTGAGTTTGGAAAGACAGGCTAATTTTTTCCAGCTGCTGTGTGGGGAGGGAGAAATGACAGATTTACCTCCTTCTTAAGCACTCAAGACAGCCTTCGTCTCCAGGAACTGTCAGAGGGGCCTTGTTAGAAAGTTTCCTGTGGCTGGATACTTCTTGCTCAGATCTCTTTCACACTCTAACCCAATCATACCCTATATCTGTACTCTGTTGTTCTCTTTACTACTACTACTATTTTTTTTCACATTGCCTCTACTCTGATAAATTACTAGATTCTCTCCTGCGCTCACTCTCTCTCTCACTCTCTCACTCTCTCTCTCTCTTTCTCTTTCTCTCTCTCTCTCTCTCTGTGTGTGTGTGTGTGTGTTGATGGACACAGTTCCCGTAGTCTTCGAAATCAAAGACACATGCGCACATATTGACACGCTCACACAAAAATCAATTTTATTGATGATGTGTGCCAATGTAAGGCCCAATGCAAGACACACACACACACACACACACACACACATATTAAAAAAAATACTGGCGTCACTGCCTCTGAATCCCATCACAAGCAAATCTCCAGCGAATTTACTGCAGAGCGGGAGCGGAGAGCGAGCATTACCTCATAAAAATATTAGCTCATAGCTGCTTAAATCTGATACCTTAGCAAGGAGGAGCAGGCAGCTTGTAAAGCCAAGCATTTTTGCTTCGTATGGAAAACTTTATATGTAAGATAAAGTATCGTGTGTAGAAAGCTGAAACTGAAAAATGTCTAATATGTACGGGTTTGTTTTTTGTTTTTTAAATAAAACAATAAAAATTGATTTTCAATTCAATTCAATTTGTAGAGCGCTTTCAACAATGGACAGTGTCTCAAAGCAGATTTACAGAAATATATAAACACAGGATACAGATTTTAAGTGTGTGGATTAATCCGTATTGAGCAAGCTGGCGGCTTAAGATGATATGAGGATGAAACCGTGAGAGGAACCAGACTCAGAAGGGAACCCTGGGTAAAATCTGGGTCAAATTTTCATTTAACTACACAAACGATGGCACAATTGTGGACCACGCAAATATTCTCAAAACTATTTCTGATAGTATTACTGATATTACTGCATGTTTCTGATTATTATGGAGTAGAAGCATATGTAAGGTACAATAAAATGGCAGCCCCGACTTTCTGTTTAAAAGTGTACATAGGTTCATCGAGGCATGTTTGCGGGTTGGACTTCTCAGTACCGGACCTTTGCGACATTTATTTTGACAATGCAATAAAATCTCATAGCAAAACAGCCCCCGTTGGCCTGGATAACACTAATGTTTAGACTAGCACGAGCGTCAAAGTGGTGTCGGAATAGCTGAAGCAGATGTGTCGCTACTTCTCACTTTCCCCTCAAATGCTTATCTTACTAATTCTCTGTGACACGAGCCATCCTGCAAGCTAAACTAGCGTATGAAAATGCTAATCAAGACCGTAGAGTGCGTCATCGCCTCGTCGTGCACTGTTGGATCCTGGATTTGTGTGTTTTTTTTGTTTTTTTTACGAAAACCTTTCCTAGTCTGGTAAAAAAGTTTCCACTCGATCGAGGTATCTGTGCGAGTCTTGATTGTGTCACTGAGGAAGACAAGCAGAGGTCTGAGGCCCGAGATTACTACAAGTCTGGTCGCCTACTGTAAAGGTCAATGAGACAAGACATACACGCTGGTTCCTGTAAACACACCCGTGAAAGCGTACACACATCCATACCCAACACACACAAACACGGAAAGCACAGACGTGAATGAAAATCATAAACGTATGCCAGCTAAAAGAGTTTAAGAACCATTTAAACCATGTAAATCATAATTGACAGCCGTTCTGAGGAGATAAAACCCAGATTGAGCAGGCCGGTTTCTGGTTTCTCCTTTCCATTCTGGAAAGCAGCTCGGCTCATGGCTTCGGCACAAAGTGATGAGTTCTTTATTACTCCAGCATGCTGTTTTGATCATGTGTGTGTGTGTGTGTGTGTGTGTGTGTGTGTGTGTGTTGTGCCACGCAGACGCCAAGTTCTTCCTCTCAACCACACAGCCTATCATCAACATAACCCAAGACAAAACAACAGCCCCACTATACAAAAACAAAATAAATAAAAAAAAAACAATAAATGAACAACAACAAAAAAAACTTGCCAAAGGATGAGAAAGGGGAGAAAGTAAGTAGGGAAAAAATTTACAAAAGGAGAAGAAGAAGAAGAAGAAGAAGAAGAAGAAGAAGAAGAAGAAGAGGAAGAAGAAAGAAATACTGGCACACAATTTTCCACTACATCAGCCACTACTTAAAAGAGCAATTACAACACTGGGTATCAAAGTCCCCAATTACCCCTGGGCAGGAGCTGGGTGGGTTTGTGTGTGTGTGTGTGTGTGTGTGTGTGTCGGAGTTTGGACAAGCTACATGCAGCAAATTTGATCGTTTCTGTTCTAAATGAAGCTCGGCAGAATTCATATGTTTGCTGTGCCTGCTGTCTGCTCACATAATCTTCACCTACGCTCTTTACAACATCCTGATAAACACTACGCAGATGCTGACATGCAGCTCCAGCAGCTTTAAAGCTAAAATGACAAGTGAGAAGAGGACAACGAGCGGAAAAATGAGAGGGGAATATGCATTATATGGCATGTACAAGAGCGTGAAAATTCAAATATCAAGCTTAGAGATGCATGATCATGTCTAAAAGGGAAATCATAACTATCTCAATAAATGAGGTAATCAGACTGACAGACAGATAGACAGACAGAAAGATATATAGACAGACAGATAGATAGGTAGACAGACAGACAGACACATAGATAGGTAGACAGACAGACAGAATGATGGATAGGTAGACAGGTAGACAGACAGACAGATAGATATATAGACAGACAGACAGATATATAGGTAGACAGACAGACAGACAGACAGATAGACAGACAGACAGATATCTAGATAGACCGACAGACAGATAGATAGACAGAAAGATAAATAGACAGACAGACAGCTAGATAGTTAGATGGACAGACAGACAGAATGACAGACAGACAGACAGACAGATAGATAGATAGATAGATAGATAGATAGATAGATAGATAGATAGATAGATAGATAGATAGATAGATAGATAGATAGATAGATAGATAGATAGATAGATAGATAGATAGATAGATAGATAGATGCTAGAAATTCATGTTTAATTAAGTGCAACTTGACAGCCCACACCCCCTCACTCACTGACACACAACACACACACACACACTGATTTGTCTCCTCTTCAAGCCTCTCCGGTTTAGCGAAATGCAAGCTGCTTTCTCTGAGGTGGAGCTCCCTGGTGGAAATGGCTTTAAGGCGCAGGAGGAGAAGAAAGAGCGGCAGAGAGAGTGAGCTCTTTATCTGTGTGGTCCAGCTCACCTTTCTGCCGCTGCTGTGCCGCTCAAAGCTGGGGCTTGTTCTCTGTGCCACGGATAAAAGCGCCTGTGAAGCCCGATCCCGTCCCTGGAGACGTCATTTAAAGCCACCGTCCCACTCGCCGGTGTCATTTCAACAAGCAGCCTCCGTCTTTCTATCACTCTTGCCATCCCTCCGTCACTGACCCTATCTGCTCCGTCCACTTCCCCATGCCGGCTGTCACGGATACCTGCTCCCTGCTTCTGTTTCTCTCTCGAGCACTTAACGCTGACGTTGCCCTCCATCTGCACCCGAGTATTAGTGCTTACTCCACTGATCATAAGAAGGAACGACATGTTTGTATCATTTCTTCTCCCCTGTCTGTGCTAAAGCAGGAGACTTGATCTACAACTATTGTTCTTGGTCTTATTAACCGAGAAGCTGAAACGATCCATAAAAGCGTGCTTGTCAAATATGCACTAGGTCCTAGACTCTGGACACTATATATCTTTCCTGTTGAGATAAAAATAAAAAGCTGTCTGTAAAAACAGGACGTGTCCGAGGCATCACCTTTCATCTCGCCTGCATTAATGACGTCAAGGCCTGTTTCGAGAGCAAATATTCCAATCATAATATACTGTGTGGAATAGACGCAAGTTGGAAACCTGCACAGACGAGGGATTCGCTCATTCTCTCATCGCGTGTGCGAGTGTGCAGGCGTCGCGTCTTTACGAGGTTATCTTCCGGGTGCGGTAAGGACAAGACAATAAACAGGACTCTCAGCAGGGAAGAACACGGCTGAGCCGGGCTGAAGATAAAATTCCGAAGGGCGCAGGACTTGTGTGACGTGAGAGCGCAGCAGGTGTTTGTACAGATTCTGGATAGTGCTTATGAAGACGAAGAGTTCGCCATGCTTCGTTTTGGAAGGGAGTTCTTGTGGTGGGATACAGCGGCTGAAGTTTCCACAATTCCATGAACGCCCTCCAGGAAAAACTCGCACCAGTTCCAATTCATTACCACAGATTCGTTAAAACTGTCACATGTTGGTCAGATTGTGTAGCTATACCGGACATGCCCACTAGTACATCGAGCTTTACTTCCTGTTTCTGGGCAGCGGTAGCTTAGTGGTAAAGACATTGGACTTCTGATCGGAGGGTCGTGAGGTCAAACCCCAGCACTGCCATGCTGCCACTGTGGAGCCCTCGAACAAGGCCCTTAACCCTCAACGGCTTAGTTGTATAAAATGACTCTGAATAAGGGCGTCTGCCAAAATGCAATAAATGTAAATGTTTATTTCAAGACTCATACAGACGGACAGCAAATCCCAGAGAGACAGACAAGCTTCCAGTATCACTCTCCTACGACGCAGCGTTCGATACAGAGAAACGGATCAGGTTCAGTACTAATTGTCCGTGTAATGAATTGCTCTTAAGCAATCTGTTGGCGTTCTGCGAGCAGCCCCGCTAACCTGCAGCGCTGGCATCGTGGCCGTGTGTGCAGCTGTGGAAATCCCGCAGGCTGGCGAGCGACGCTGCCCGATTTAGACAGGAAACACGAGAACTCTGAAAATAAAGTTCAACTTTGCGCTATTAGCGTCAGAATGACTAGGAGACTTTAAAAACAGCAGCAGTCTAAAAATACAATGTAAGGCACTCAGCGTGAGGGCGAGAGAGGGTGAGGGCGAGTGAGAGAGAGAGCTGGCATTTCTCTTTTTGGCCAAGGGCGAGGTTGGGCAGGGTAACCAACATGGCCACACCACCGGAATGCTCTGGCCAACCACCTCGCTTCCTTTCCACGTTTATGGAGAATCAGACACTGGCTCCTGCCTCTGAGACTGCAGCAGGTTAGCCTTCATCATCCTCCTGTTTCACTCATATACACACGTGTACACAAGCATCTATTCTTCATCTTCTCCTTAATAATAATAATAATAATAATAATAATAATAATAATAATAATAGTCATGTTTGTGTTATATATTTAGAAATAACATTTATTCATAAAGAATAACAAAAAAGACTTAAAATTTTAAGTCAATTTTAAAGATTATTATTATTATTATTATTATTATTATTATTATTATTATTATTATTATTAACCATTCCTGTCATTTAAATGAATGGGGAAAAAAATGACCATTTCAATAGCTACAAATGATAATCATTTATGGAATCCAGTTGTTGATTATCTGAGTCATTCAAAATTGGTTCACGGTAAATGAATCAATACTGGCTAAAAAAAATATTTTTCAGACTAAACACAAATTTCCAATGTAACATTTCTGATTCCTCAGACTGCCTCACTGCATTAGCAATTACTTAATAGACTCTTGGCACTCATGCTGAGATGCTGAGGCCTTCTCGGTGTCTGAATCACAACAAGAGGCTTCATGTGCGTGAGTGTGTATCTGTGTTGGGACAGGAGGAAGAAAATAAAAGGGGAAGATTTGCTAAACATGCCAGAAACAACAGAGCGGCTGTTTTCTTTGGCAGCGCAGACATGGCAACACGCATGAGTGAGAGAGAATCGGGACAAACAGCAGGGGAGAGAGAGTGAGAGAGAGAGAGAGAGAGAGAGAGAGAGAGAATGAGAGAGAGATAGTGTGTGAGAATGAGAGAGAGAGAGGGAGAGAGAGGCAGAGAGGAAGAGAGAGAGAGAGGAGAAAGAGAGAGTGGGAGAGAGGGAGGGAGAGAGAGAGAGAGAGACAGAGAGAGATAAAGAGGGAGAGAGAGTGGGAGAGAGAGGGAGAGGGAGAGAGTGGGAGAGAGAGAGAGGGCGAGAGGGAGAGAGAGAGGGAGAGAGAGAGAGAGAGAGAGAGAGAGGGAGAGAGAGAGAGGGCAAGAGGGGAGAGAGAGAGAGAGAGAGAGAGAGAAGAGAGAGAGAGGGAGAGAGAGAGAGGCGAGAGGGGGAGAGAGAGTGAGGGCGAGAGGGAGAGAGAGAGAGAGGGTGAGAGGGAGAGAGAGAGGGATAGAGAGGGAGAGAGAAGGAGAGAACAGCTTCAGCGGCAGCCGCTGTCAGCACTCGGGGCAGCGTCCAGACTGAACGCATTACAAGTGTTCCCGCTGTAAGATTATATTTGGATTCTCTAGGCTCGCTTCCAATTATTACTGGCACTTAATACTTTTCGCACCATTCACAGATCCCCTTACCCCTGCTTCAGACTGCGCCACGTTTGGCTGCGATCAGCACTTTTTCAGCGGCCGGCGAGGGAAGAAAGGGAGGGCAAAAGAGGGAGAGAGATGAACGAATGGGAAAGAAGACATTTAAGAGAGAGCGAGGTATAGACAATCAGAGAGAGAGAGAGAGAGAGAGAGAGAGAGAGAGAGAGAGAGATGATTATGAGGCAAAGTAATTCAGCGGTGTGCTGCAATGAGACGAGGCCGAGCAAATAAAGGAATGAAGCATGATGTTTTGCCGGCGCTGGGTTAATGAGGCCATTAGAATTGAAAATAAAAACAGAGAGACAGCCTTTTGTTGCTCACCACAAATTCACTCTCCAAGCCGTCATTAAACTGTTGAAACTGGTGGAAAAAGCATATTAGGGGGCGGCTGGTGGAAAAGACTGGCCATCGTGTTTTAAGAGAAACATCAAATATTTGCCAGCGCTGACACGTTACATTTCCTTAACGTTGTTTATCGCATTAGTGGGCAATAACAAACTAGAAAAGTAACTATTAATTGCTTGAAACGTTAAGCCAATAATGAGCTCCTGAATTAACCCCATGTTCATTATTTACTCAAAGAGTCCAACGTCAATTAGCGAAATTCTTAACGACTTTGTTAACGTTCCTTTTATTAATGTTGAAGTTCTGGGTTTGTTATTGTTACCTAATGCCTGAGTTAACACGAAGGGAACCTTAACGACTGTTGATTTGAACATGATGTATATTCATGTTTAAGTCATCAGATGAGGGGAGAGATGGAGGGCTAGACAGACAGACAGACGGACAGACAGACGGACGGACAGCCCACGAGGCGAATGACAGACAGGCAGTAACAGAGCAGAATTGTTTGACCGGCGCTCTGGTTTTCATTAGCGTCCTGAAGAGATGGTCTAGTTTGTGCTGGCCTCCTCCTTCTCCTCCTCCTCCTCCTCCTCCTCCGTCGCCCTTCTCCCTTCTCAAAACATTTCCTCGGCCCGCTAAAATCCACTTTCCTCTGATTTCTCTCTCTGCCAGGAGAAAAGCGTGAGTCGTACATGGCTTCACTGGAATGCCATTTAGGGAGACGTTGGAACTATTAACCGCCAGAAGTCTGAACACATTTCTGTCCTTTTCCTTGATGCTCGTCGGTTGACCTGCTCGTTAGACGGTGTACAGTATGATAGATATTTCACAAGAGCTGGACAGTGAGACGCTCGTTTCCTGTTCCACCAGTAGAGTGTTTAAGATGGGTGGGGTTCATAAAGCGCCCTGCACAGAGGGTCTGCTGAAACTCACACTCTCGTCGTAAAAAAAAATTAGCATTTATGCCGTTTACATTTTTTTTTATACGGAACAGGCCTCCATCTTACTCTAGTCAGACAACATGAGTGTTTATTTAGGGGGGAAAATCAAGACACACACACACACACACACACACACATATACATACACACACACACATACATACACAGGGTCCAAATCTAGTCACAGCCTGCAGGCAACAAGGTTGGTTAGGAAAACAGCCAATCTGCACCCAAGCACTTCTACCGAGTCAGGGGTGAGTGAACTCGCCCTTCTTGTGTGTGTTAACGCATAAATTTTGCGCTAAAGCGGCAAAAGTTCACAAGCGACTACCGCAAGGAGCTAAAGCAGAGCATGGACGAAGAAACCTATTAAAAATGTGGAACGTAAAAAAGTCATATATCTAGCGAAGTGATATTCTTTGTTAAGCTGGTGTTGTTTCACCATTTACACTTTTCATTTTCGGTTTGGTGTGTTTTTAATCCAGTTTTTATTATTTATTTTTTTTTTTTTAATTACTTAGGCATAATGGAATTAAATCGAAAAAGAAAAGTAAATAAATAAATAAAAATAAAATAAATCCAAGCTTATAAAAAATAAATAAAAAAAGATAATGAAATCCCTCCAGGACTCCCACCTGGCCTAAAAGCCATTGAAAGGAAACAACAACATCATTTTCCTGCTCTGCTTCGGGGGCTTGTTCCTCTGGGACTGCCGGTTCATGCCCTGGTGCACCTTGCAGCTTCCTGAGCTGGGAGGAAATAATGGAATTATATTTACCAGCAACGCATCAAAGTTCACTGGGCCTGATGAGCCGGCGAGTACAGCAGCTCCAGCCCTCGAGCCATACAGTCTTTCCTATTACTGGCATGTCCTGTTTCATAGATGGATGGATCTCGACAGAGGCATCCATGCGACATTCAGCCACATATTATTACCCGAATCAATGTCCATGTCTGGGGAGATTTATGACGGCGGTGAGGGAAGTTTTGCGTGGTAAATGGAGCCCGGTTTTGAACCGCGGGGGAAGGGGACGGCTTATGAATCTCTAGATGAGCTAATAAACAGTTATGTTTCGGAATTAACGTGGGCTGTGTGAATACCTGTACTGCAGATCGTGAGCTGTGACAAGCATGACTACTAAAGCATGCCAGAATTAGATCCAAGGCAGTGTGAGCCTGTTCGGTTTCACTCTTTATTTATCCCTCCTGCACTACATACAGGAACTTTTGGTACCACAAAACTGTACTTTTCCACTAAGCACCGATCCAGTACCTCATAAGTCAGGGTAAGCAGTGCTGGTTATACTATGTATACGATGTCATTAATCAGTCTGGCAATACCATATTCACACAAAATAAAGAAATAAATAGTTAATGAATGAATGAATATATGGTCTGCACTTATATAGTGCTTTTTCTAACCTTAGCGGTTCTACAAAGCGCTTTAGATTGTGTCTCATTCACTCATTCACTCACACAGCAATGGTGGCAGAGTTGCCATACAAGGCGCTAGCTTGCCATAGGGAGCAACTCGGGGTTCAGTGTCTTGCCCAAGGACACTTCGGCATGTGGAGTCATGTGGGCCGGGAATCGAACCGCCAACCCTACGATCAATGGACAACCTGCTTAAGCACCTGAGTCACGCCAAAATGCTGCTATACTTGTGCCATCAAAACATTTAATTTCTCTTGAACTGTCATTTGACAGCACAAACACAACTACTAAGTTTCCAAACATCTGGGGTGCCAAATTTATGGAGACGTGTCATGTGTCGACTATTGTTTGGCATTAGAGTCAAGTTTGTTTTTTTTTGCCATGGTGTGGATTCTGTCTTGTTTTCGGGGGAATTTAAAGACATCAGCAATAAGCCTTTGTGTCAGTAATCTTGCTGCGACCAATGCATGCTGGTTAACCAAAACCAGACGAGGGAATAATTGCCAAAATGATGATGCAGTCGCTTTTACTGTTGTCACAGTGACTGCTCGAGTTTTCTCTAAAGTGGGTGGAAATTGTCCCAGAACTCCTGGGCCTCATGGTGGTTGTTTTTTTCATTTTTTTTTTTTTTCATTTTTATTAGACTGCAGTACGAGTCATACATAGTGTACTTCATTAAAACATCCTGACCCTGAGGTATGAAGTTTCAGATCTGCTTTTCAATCAGACAGATAACAGCAACAGCGAAATGACACAGTGTGCACAGTGTGTGTGTGTGTGTGTGTGTACAAGAGAGATGGTTGCTCTTCACAGCTGGCGGAGCAAAGGAAGCGCCTGGGAGTCCTCTGAGCCAGGAGCTTCGCCCGCCCCTCATAACCTCACAAAGACACTTAATAAGCCCCCCGACGAGTGATGCTTATGGATTTCTGTGCCGCTAATTTCCGTAACTATCACTGTTTGAAAGATAGCCCCGAGGATTTGGAGGCGCAGAAGGGCCCTTGTCTTAGACAAACACAAGAGCTGTATTATGCTATATAAAAAAATGCAACGTCCCTTTTCTCCCTGCTAAGCTCTGTATTAGCTATCTTGCTCCACTGAGTCATTTGAAACCATTATATTAGAAATATCGGCAGCATCTGATGATTAAAAAAAAAAAAAAGAGGAGGAAAGAAACCTTGCACTAACATGGCGTATCTGAATTCGATATATCCGAGGATATTGTCCAATTTGCATGGTATTGTATATAAATATAGGTGTAATGTTCT
Source organism: Ameiurus melas (assembly GCA_012411365.1). Classification (NCBI taxonomy): domain Eukaryota; kingdom Metazoa; phylum Chordata; class Actinopteri; order Siluriformes; family Ictaluridae; genus Ameiurus; species Ameiurus melas. Next base: position 7,477,385 of record CM022780.1, on the reverse strand, counting down.
TTCAGGCTGACTAATTGCATAATATTTTTTTCACAGATTGAAGAGGGCTGCGAAATAGGTGATAAAAAGGGTTTCGTTCCGCCCACATAATGGGTCTGTCTTGCCAGAAAAATTAATGAATAAATGAGCTAGTAATTATCTCGTACAGGCACATGCAGGCAATCTAATCCTGAACAGCTGAACAGAGCTGAGGAAATCAGAACATCTTAATAAAACCCATCTACCGTCAGCTTCATAGACGTGTCTATTTAACTCCTGTCCAGCAAACGTCTCGGTGTCCTCTATGTGATGACCGACTTTCTCCAGCAGTAATCAGTCAAATTGAATGCCTGATAATGTGTTTATGATTCCTTCGATCTGCCCCCCCGTCCTCGTCCCCGTCCCCGTTCCCTCCCCCTCCCCCTCCCCCTCCCCCTTCATCAGCCTTCACCTCTCCTCTGTTTACTGATCTTCTTTTCCTTTTTTCTTTCCTACTCTCCCACTTTGGTGTGTTAATGAGTTTATCATGTCCTCAGCATGTCCACCCTTGCTCTTTCTGTCTGTCTCTCTCTCTCTCTCTCTCTCTCTCAAGGATGCCAGAGTACCTGGGCCCTCGCTGTGGCTCCTGCCAACTTTCTGCCATTCAGGAATGTAATTAGTAAGAATTAAGCTTTAGCCAGCTAAAGGAGGGGGTCATCCCGAGCTGGCAGGGTCCCGGCAGGTCATTACCGAGCATTTTCTTCTCGGCCGGGGTGAAAAGGTGTCATGTTTACCTAGCACCATGGTGGGCTTAGGGCTTGAGTTCCATTCTGTCTCTGACCCCGATCCCTCTCTCCTTTACATGCTCACTTGAACAACTCGCTCGCTCGGTGCATCGGCCTATTGGGCCTGTTTCATTTGCGATAATATTCCATTCAAGGTCACGTCAAAGAAAAACTCTTTGTAGAGAAGAAGATCGGCATAACGAGTCAACCATCGAGTAACGCTTAAGGAGCGTAAAGAAATATGAAGCCTATGGAGCATATTTCCTGTATCCCGGCCTGTGAGTGTTTTACATGTTGTAGTCTGTAGTGGAGTTTCCATCCAACATGCAAATGTTTTATTTGCGCATAAGGAAATTTGCGCATTAGGATGCATGAGAAACACTGGCGTGTCAAGAACACCACCGATTTTTATGAATAAATTATGAGATTAAAAAAAATATATATATATATATATATATATTTTTTTTATGTATCTCTCCATGACAGTGTGTCTCTAGTGGCCAAGCTTCAAGGCCAGACTCTCATGACCAACAAAGAAGACACTGTGTAACACTGTGATATTGTTTTGGTCGGTGCATAATAGAGAGAGAATCGGTTCCACTGAGTGGAACAAGCTTCAATGTATTCTCAAGTGCTAGAATGTTAGCGAAAAGGAATTCATTCATTCGTCACTGTCCTCTTTAACATAAGAGCATAAAAAAACTAGCCGGGCTGAGCTCGTCTTTTCTTTCAAGATAACCATACATACTCAAATGGTCGTATTTGCGGTTAACAAATGTCTTAACTTGGATTTTTTCTTTCTTTCTTTAATTAGCTAATATATTTGTGGAACCAAGAAGTAAACCAAGTAAAAACTCACAGAATGGTATGAAATAGAGACTGATTTAGAGGCTGAGTTCTTTCTAGCCCACTCTGTAGATTCATACAGCCTGTCATCGATGCTCACAACAAGTGATTATAGTCTTGTGCACATTGGGGCAAATTTATTTTACACTGCTACGTCTTTTACATCAGTAGCCCATCATTCAGCAGTGACTGAGAATTCTGCACGTGATATCAAAAATTGCAGGTGCGATATACACGAGTGAGGTGGAGTTCGTTGTCACTCATTGAAGTTTCTAAATGCATTTGAACAAACTAAAAATAAATAGACCAAATCAACGCTGTCCTCTCAAAGTAGACGCGAAGGTACAAACAGGAAACAGGCGAACTGGAGCATTTATACTGTTATTTTTACGTATTGATTTGATTTGCACTTTTTATTTGAAAGAGATATGGCATTATTACGGACATAACAAAAAGTGGGTGTGTTAGTTTAATTCTTGGATGAAGTCAATTATTCGATGTGTCGACGTAATTAGTGCTGAAACAGAAAGTCAGGGCGAAGACATATACAGTGGCTCATATTTAGTATATATACATATACATACATATATACATATATACATATATATATATATATATATTTTTTATAGTGTTAAAAGTGTTCCTTCCTCATTTCTTTCTTTGCATTTTTCACCTTAAGTTTTGAACATCAACCAATTTAAACAATATCAAACACACAATAAACACAAATGCAATTTGTAAATGATGTTTATTATTAAAGGTGAAAAAATCAAACCATCATGCCTGTGTGAAAAGTATCCCCTAAACCTAATAACTGGTTGGCCACCCTTAGCAGCAACAACTCAACAATTTGCGATAACTCCATCTTTTACAGCTCCTAGGAATTTTGCCACTCATCTTTCAAATTGTCTAATTCAGTTACATTAGGGTTTTTCGAGCATGAACGGCTTTTAATCATACCACAACTCTCAATACATAACTTTCTACCACTCAAATCCATTTTTTTCTTAGCCATTCGGTGTACTTGCTGGTGTTTTAGGATCATTGTCCTGCTCAGAACCCAAGTTCGTTTCACTTATACAACAATGGTGGACATTCTCCTTCAGGATCTCTTGGTAACAGCAAATTCATAGTTCCTTCTATCACAGCAAGTCTTCCAGTCCTGAAGCAGCAAACACCCCAGACCATCACACTATCACCACCATATTTTACTGTTGGTATAATGTTCTTTTATAAATGAGTGTTCCTTCTACCCAGATATACTTGGACACACCTTCCAAAGAGTTCCACTTTTGTCTCATCGGTCCACAAATGTTTCCCAAAAGTCTTGGGATCATCAAGATGTGTTGTGGAGAAATTGAGACGAGCTTTGATGTTCTTTTGCTCAGCAGTGATTTTCTCCTTGGAACTCTGCATGCAGGCCATTTTTGCCCAGTCTTCCTGATGGTGGAGGCATAACGCTGACTTAACTGGGGCAAGTGAGGCCTGCAGTTCTTTGGACATTGTTGTGGGGTCTTTGTGACCTCTTGATGAGTCGCTGCGCTCTTGGGGTAATTTTGGGCGGCCACTCCTGGGAAGGTTCACCACTCCATGTCTTTCATTTGTGATAATGGTCTCACTGTGGTTCGCTGGATTCAAAGCTTTGAAATGGCTTTATAACCCTTAACTGATAGATCTCATTACTTTCTTTCTCAATTTTCCTATTTCTTTGGGTCGGCATGATTGTAGCTTTTAGATCTTCTGGTGACCTTACTGTGTCAAGCAGCTCCTATTTAAGTATCTTGATTGTGAACAGGTGTGGCAATAACAGCCTGGGTGTGGCTAGAGAAATTGAACTCAGGTGTGGACAACCACAATTATAGTATGTTTTAACAGGGGGGCAATCACTTTTCACACAGGGCCATGATGGTTTGGATTTTTTCACCTTTAATAATAAACACCTTCATTTACAAATTGCATTTTGTGTTTACTTGTGTTGTCCTTGACTATTGTTTAAATTGGTTTGATGTTCAAACACTTAAGTGTACAAATATGCAATGGAACAGGAAATGAGGAAGGGGCAAACACTTTTTACACAACATTATATATATAATACAACTTATATATATATATATATATATATATATATATATATATATATATATATATATATAGAGAGAGAGAGAGAGAGAGAGAGAGAGAGAAATAGAAATAGAAATAGATAGATAGATAATAGATAGATAGATAGATAGATAGATAGATAGATGTATATTTACAATACAATATACATATTAAGTATTTAGCTTATCTCACAGCCGTATTAATGGTTATTACCATGAATTTTTTTAATTGTTAGGGCCGGGACACTCTAAATCTGATGAGAAGCTGAAGTGTGCTGAAGAATGACGTCAAAATTAAAAATTATCGATCCCTATCGGTGGTACAGAGAGACTGTAAATTTATAAGGCATTTATCTTGTAAATGTGAATTTTGTCGTTGTTTTGGAGGACACTAGCTTATACTAGATAACCTTTAGGCAAACATATTCATACTAAAAGCCACAAAACTTCCGTTTTGATTTCATGGGGACTTTAAGGCTTTACCATACTGGTTTCATAATAGTTACTGATACATGGTAGAGTTTTCAGCTTACTCATTCAGCACCGCCAAGCTGCCACTGTTGGGCCCTTGAGCAAGGCCCTTAACCCTCTCTACTCCAGGGGCGCTGTATAGTGACTGACCCTGCGCACTGACCCCAACCTCCTATCAAGCTGGGTAGTGCGAAGAAAAGAATTTCCCTGTGCTGTAATGTATATGTGATAAATAAAGACTTCTTCATCTTCAGTATCATCAATACTTGCTTATACTTGTTCCAAGGTGAAGTGGCAGAATTTGAATTTGCATGAGAACTTTAGACCTGTTTAACAAGATTTGAACTGATCTAGTAGCACCGTTTGACTCTTGCATAATAGCCATGATTTTTCACTTCAAAATAGACTTACCATTTAGACTTGGACTACATTAAAGTCAGATTTACATGATTTCACGATCTGCCCCCATACGCTACAGGGATTCAAGCTGCACCCTTCCCGGGGTATTCATAGAAGCACACAATGATCTACTTCAGAAACCTACCACACATTTGTAACATAGAAACCTTGTAGCTGACACACACTGGGCAAAAGAGGAGGTGGAGGGGCAAAGTAGCCTCTTTTTTACTTTACTGTCTCACTTACTGCACTGCAGCTGGGCTTTTATTGAGGGGATATGGAGGGGAATTTCCCCTGCTGTTCTCAGAGTTGTCAGTCTCAGGCTCCTCTCCGGCTTCAGCTCGGCACCTCTCCTGGGAAGAGCGAGCAACGAAGAGAACAACACGTTCTCCTGAAGTGCTCTCCCTGCCGCCTCGCTCAGAAATGCCCGAGTGAGCTAATGAGGGATTTACAGCAGTCTTGTGAAAACAAATATGTCTCTTCCTCGGTCTTCTCGTCCCTCTGTCTCACTCGTTGACAAGTGATGACTTTGACAGGCCTCGTTTACTTTCTCTTTTCTCTCTCTCTCTCTCTCTCTCTCTCTCATGAGTCACGTTTATATTCTTGCACAAAAGCCTGACCCAAAGCATGTTCAGGAATGCGTGTGGTTTCATCGTGCAGAGTGCACGCAGAGAAGGAAACTGCAAAAAGGGAGATGTGTGTGAGAGAAATGAGGATGGCTCACAGGAGAGGCAGAGTGAGAGAGTGAGAGAAAAAGAGAGAGAGAGAGGGCAAAAAAAATGCTTTATTGTTAACAACTGGCTACCATTAAAAGCAGGCCACATACATATAATAGACTCTGTATAATTTGTTGCATATGGGAAAGAATATACAAAGATGTCACCGTCACATAATTTGCTTTTCTCCAGCACATTAAGGACTGTCATCTTTGATAATAAAGCCACGCTGAAGACATCACAGTGGCAATTAGGAGTTCATCCGTTTAGTCGATTGTTTTGTTCAATATATGCTTCTGAGAAACTCTGCCAGGTCCAGTTGTTATTCATAAAGAGCAGAGTGTTTTAGAAGGACCATGTCTCCTCCTACCAGATTACTGTAGGTGGTTTTGATTCCCGGTACTGTGAATAAAAAAAATGATGAGCTGTGATTCTCCAAAATTCTGATATTCTTTCTCTCTCTCTCTCTCTCTCTCTCTCTCTCTCTCTCTCTCTCTCTCTCTCTCTCTCTCTTTCACTGTCTGCACACACACACACACACACACTTCCCTCAATCTCTCTAAGCGGAAACTGTCCACTCGGCAGTCTGTGAGCTCAGGTATGTCTTCGTCCCGGTTGAACATCTGTTGCAAAGTGTTCTCCCCCCCCCCCCCTTTAGTGTTTCATTAAAGGATGGGTGTGGGGATGGCGCGCTTCTTTAATGAGCACCAGGGGATTGGATCCAGACCAGCCGAGCTGCCAGAAGCAGGATGGGTGTCAGTCTGGTGCTGCCGTTCATAAAACACAACACACACACACACACACACACACACACACATCCCACTGCTAAGGTAATGGCTGTCCCGTCTCCTCAATGAAGATATATCCATTGTCAAAATGATCCTGCACCTTTAAGACATCCCCTGGTACGAAGGCCACCAGCTCAAAACATCTGGCTCTCATTACCAGAAGTTTTTTTTTTTTAATTTCTTTCTTTCTTTTTTTTTTGTGAGGGATGATATGGGGAGGGGGGTGTATCTGTATTGACTTGATTCAATTACTAGCGCCACTGCAAGGGAACATTACCCGAGGGGGAGTGAGGAAAGGAAACGCATCACTGACCGTGCACCAGGCTGGTTGAACTCATCATTAGCATAACGTTTGCTGACTTTATCACTTTGGCCAAAAGAAGGGGGAAATTTGGCCTCTTCGCACTCCCCCCTCCCCGAATTATGACATTTCCATTTTAATAGTGTTGCACTGGTCAAGCACACGTGTGCGGTGATTGAAGGCTTTCTTTCTTTGCCTTCTTCCATGAGGTAATTGCGCCCTTCTCATTCTTTTTTTCTTTTTTTTAAAGTGGGCTCGTCCTAGCAGAACGTTCACTACACCACATTCATCCTGTCTATGCAAAGCTCAAGTGGACTGAAAGATAGGTGATGTTTTGTTTAAAACATGCAGGAAACAAGACACTTCATTCTCATCTGAATTGACCGACACATGGTGACATTTAACATCTGGGGAAAAAAAATAAATCCAGGTAGATAAAAGGAGTTCCATATAAGGGGCTTATTAAAATCTCAGGAAATGCAGGCTTCAGTGGTTACGAGGATATCCAAAATAATCCGGCCTTGAATACAAATAAATAAATAAATCAATAAATGAGTGAAATGTTACATGTTAGAAAGGCTACTGGGGCCAGAATGTGCTCCCCGAACAATTCCAGCTGTTCCGCACAAAGACTTGGTGGATATTGAAAACATTTGCACGTTGTTTCGAAAGCAGGCTCTGTAGAAAATAATTTTGAGCGGTGGCCTTTTCGTCAAGCAGGATGAGGAGAACGGCATGGCCGTGTTCTGCGCAGTGTGAACAAGCCTAACAGGCCGTTTTCGATTTCCTTATTTATTTGATTTGCTCCCTGCAGACATGGTTACGGCTGCTCAGATACGTGGTGTAAACTATATGTAACACAGATGCAACATTTCAACAGCCTTCTTTCTCGTTTGCCACATCTGTGGCGCATCTCCAATAAACCGTGAATAATACCCTTCAGGCTCGTCGAAGGGCTGGAGGCTAACTGTGCAACTAATTTTATTAGCCACTTGTCTCAAAGTGCTGTCGCATGAACAGAAATACATACGTACATACATTTCTCTGTTACATGGCAAACATCTACACAGAGTCTGAAGTCACAGCTAAAGTAGAACCTTTCGATATGTGTGTGTATGTGTGTGTGTGTGTGTGTGTGTATGTGTGGGTGTGTGTGCGTGTGTGTGTGTGTGTGTGTGCGTGTGTAGACTGTCTAATTTCTCCCCTTCTCCAAAACGCAACCACAAGCCAAATGACTCCGTCTGCAGTTTGTATTGGAATCAATTCGCTAGTTTGTGGACACGCGCTGCTGTGGTTAAGGGGTTAACAAAACCTTGAATGAAAACACCTCCCTAAAACTCCTTCCCCCTCCAACCTCTCCCACCCCTCGTTTTGCCTCTCCTCTTTCCCCTTTCCAAGAAGAACCATCTCGAGTTAATCACAAATTCGGAACATGCCTTGCGGAGCTGGACATAACCCCTCGCCCAAACCCCCCAATATCCCCGTCCGCCCCCAACGCCTCCAACATCACGGCCAAACAGTAGAAAGCAAGCGACTTAAGTACAGTACGACACTTTACTCTGAGAGAGAGAGAGAGAAAGAGAGAGAGAGAGATTTGGCAGGGACAGTGAGTGCCATGGAGGATCAGTGAAATAACAGCAGGTTTGCTGTTCAGGAGCACTAGTCAGGGGCTGATAAAAGAGAGGTGCTTTTAGGAAGCGGAGGGCAGAAATTCGCATGGCTTTCTCACGCCTCTCATTCGCTCTGTGCACTGAAACAGAGCTGCGTCTCGGAATCCAACCCTGCTCCAGGATGGACGCGGAAAACCAAACCAACTGCAATTTAAACTCTCAATTTCCTCTTTAGTTTAAGAGCAGTTGAGAGCAGCACTTATAGTTGGGCTGCATGCGATATTACATTTCTCGACACTCCAGGGTTTTTTTTTTTTTTTTTTGGGTTCATATTATATATATATATATATATATATATATATATATATATATATATATATATATATATATATATATATATATATATATATAAATAAATTTTCTCTTTTTTTTGTATAGGCTAGTCAATTTTAAATATTTTTTTTAAATAATAATATTTTGTAATCAATATTAAATCACCACCCCAATATTAACTTCAGACAAAGTAGCATGCACAACAAGTCTGCTCAAAGTGAAACTCGCATCTAGCTGGAGTGATAACCTTTGAAGTGGCTTCGTCTGAGGATACGTCGATGCCTGAATGGTAGCCGAGTGAGCTCCATTCGCTGGATCGTTTTCGAGGCACGTTGAAGGGGGAAAGCCAAACATTCTGCACTTATCCAAACACTTTGCTGCTCTGATAGTCCACAAACGTTAAACTATTACTTCACTACATGCGGCGCTTTTCTTTTTGTTTGTACCCTGACAAAACTCCTTTCACGTTAGCGGAAACAGAACAAAGAAACGATTCGTGATGACACAGGAAAGGGAAAGAAATAACACTGTCTGTTCAGTGGCACCTGAAAGAGAGAGGGAGAGAGAGAGAGAGAGAGAGAGAGAGAGAGAGAGAGAGAGATTTGTTTACTCAAAAGGGCCCTCCACTGCAGAATGCCTCATTTGGCTTTATGGCACATTGCTTTAGTATAGTGGAAGGTTTTTTTTTTTGGTTTTTTTTTACACTGGAGGTGTGTGGAAACACACAGACGTACAACTCTCACAACACAAACAGGCAACAGAGGGCGCCTGTACACAGCAGGATCTCTGGAGCGAGTACAGCTCCCAGAGAGAGGACCACACACTCACACTCACATTCACTCACACACTCACACACACTGTATGCTATAAAGCCTTAACTCAATGAAATTCACAAATAAACCCAGCGGAGGATTCTGGGGTCAGAGACGCATTTATCTAGGGTGTCAGCAGTCACACTCTGCCAAGTCGCCAGAGAGGGACAAAAACGTTCAAAAGGTATTCTATATACCCATACACACACACACACACACACACACACAAAAAAAAAATACAAATAAATAAATAACCTTGGTGCATCGACAGGGGAACTGACACCATCAGCTCTGTGTAAATAGACTGCACATTGACTTGTCACCTTGTCGGCCCCACGGTAAAAAGCTGCGGCCTGGGTCGGCTCGCGAAAGCTGAGAGCCGGAGGCCGGCTCGAGGCTCCGTCCGCCCTCTGTTCTGTTAGTTTCTGCGCTGTCCAATGTAAAGAGCGTTAAAAAAAGCAACAACAACAATTCAGGGGAGCTGTGGGCGAGAGCCGGCCTTCGCTTCACTGAGCCACCTTATCACAACACACAAACTAATAGGAGCCTCCTGCAATTGTTTGAAATGCGGCCTGCTTCGGAGTTTCCCTACGAGAACGGAGAACCCCTCTCTCTCTCTCTCTCTCTCTCTCCATTTTGTTTTGTTTCTGAAGGAGAGGAGCATTGAAGGAGACGAAGGAAGGTCCGGCTCCTTTCAGCACGTCTCCGTGGCAACACAAACAGACCTTTCCTCCCGGTGAGAGCACAGGAAGTTGGGAGAGAATGGCTCCGAGTGCTGGGAAAGTGGGAAAGACCCCTCGTGTAGACGAGCCAGGCCTTAGGAACACAAACAAGCTCCGAGAGCGCGTTACGTGACAGGAATGCATGCAGCAGGCCATAAAACAGCATATAGGGTCCAGTAGATAGAAAGTGTGATATTTGTACAGTCATACTTTGATCGCATCGGGTGCATGGGTTATAAATATATCGTTTATGTATAGTTTATAGTTTAAAAACAAAACAAAACATGAAATAAATATGATAAATGACATGATGCTTATATTTTGGTTGGATTTTTGTTTCCGCAAGACGTATGCTTGGTTACGATTATTATGAAACGGTCATTAATATCGGTGTTATATGTATGTCCAAGGTTGTGAGCTGCTTGGACATCAAAACACAGCTATCTGAAAAAAAGCAGCAGGACGCTGTGCAGTGTTTTATGAGCCTGGAACGGGGTACGTGTTTACACACACACACACACACACACACACACACACACACACACACATACCATCCTTACACACCATGCCATGCACCACACACTCACCACTATATACATATATATAAAAAGATATTAAACATACACTTGCACACTATGCGCACATATGACGAAACTTTAATTTGGCTAAATGAGAATGGAAATCCACTGGGATGGGGTCAAAAGTTCTTTGAGGAATAATACTACACCAAAAAATAATGTCACTGTTTATGTTTGTGCTTTGTGTCCTGTTTGTGAAAAGCTAATTATTTGAGTTTAGTTTAGTTTAAGTGAAGTGTTAGCATGCTCCTCCCTGCCACACTCCAGCTCTTACAGGCAGCAGTGGGACTCAATAGGCAGGTCATCCAGGATAACCCCCATATCCTGAATGTGCACATAAAGCTCCCCGTGGTACTGGACTCGAAAACAGAGGCTGGAAGCATAGTCTTCACACTGACTACGTTTACATGGACAGCAATAATCTAATTATTGACCTTATTCTGAATAAGATAATATTGTGATGCTGTTTACACGAGTTATTATTAGAATATTCCTTTCATTTTCCCGTGTTACACGTTATAGAACATAGATCGAATCACGGCACTACGTCATTACGTCCCCACGCCATGTCACGCCGTCTCTCCAGAATTTCACGTATCGACATATAGTTCGTCTTCGTTGTGGTACCGTATACAGTTTTGGGTGTTTCATTTTTCATTTTACAAACGCTTCAAGTGCAGTTAATCATTAGTCCTGCTCTACGTGCAAATAGACGACTGCTTGAAGCCGTGGGCTGCGTCCCAAACCGTGTACTTCCATACCATGTAGTATGTAGAAATACATGTATAGGTTTCGGATGCAGCCGCGCTCTCTTGTTTGCCGTCAAATGGTTGAGCGCTGCCGTGTGGGCACGTGTCCTGTCGCAAAATGCGGTGAAAACTCCCACATGACGTTAATAATGTGATTAAGGTGTGTACATGTCTTTAATGCACTAAAGCAGGAAAACTCCACACGTCTTCATTTGATTTGTGTTTACTTTGAGTATGACTTTAGCCGGATTAAGCTCATCAGAAATCGCTGTTTACATGCTAGTTTCTTAATCAGAGTATCGTCTTAATCAGGTAAATATTGGATTATTGTTGTCCATGTAAACGTACTGACTGTCAGGCTAAACGCGTTTGGCTAACGTGTCTGGCTAAGCAGTACTAACTGCCGTACGCGATGTCGAACGGCGCCTGTTTGTTGGCGTCTTTTATCATTACAAGGGAAAACCCGTGCGGCCCAATCGAAAGCACAACAAAGCCGGCTGAAAAAACCCCACACTTCTGATTCCTTATTTGATAAACGACTGATCTGAATCCACGCTTTAAAAGTCAATCTCTACACATCGTAATTAAACGTACAAGCAGCTTGCGTGGCCGTAATTAACGTCTGCCACTCTTGCGATATCTATTTATCCACGATCGTTCGTAACCTCGTAAATCATAGTCAAATCGTTAGGAAAACAAAACGCCGTCCCGAATGCTACAACTACAACCTCTTCGCTTTGTGAGCTAGCAGGCTCAATGTTAGCATGTGCTCCTAAAGCTGGCATGGCTTGAGGAACTCATTAGTCCTGGCCTGAAGAGGAATGGCTCTATTTGACAGGGTTTAGTGACCAGGTCAGCAGAGGCTCTTTTGTCTTGACTACGGGCCCCTAAGTGTACAGGCGCTGGCAGATTCATGGGCTCCCTGAACGCCCGGGACGAGACGTCTTCTAAATAACTAGATGATATGCCAGGGGAGGGGGGAGGGGTGGGGGTTGGCAGCAAAGGAGTGGGAGAACTCTATGTCCATGAATATCTCTTTTATTATTGCTATTGACCCATGTGCCGTAAAACACAGAGGAGCCTCGTGAGCAGCATTCTTTAACTCTCTGGACGCTCTCGGAAAGCAGAAACACTCACGCTCGCCTTCTCTTTCACGCTCACACTCTATGCTCCATTGCCACTCTTTTCTCTCCTGCTCTCTCTCTCTCTTTCCTTCTCTCCTCTGAGTTTTTCTTTAATATCAGACCCCCCTTCCCGTACTTTTCTTCCTCCGTCCTCCTCCATTTCTCTCTCACTCTCTCTACACCGTTGTGTTCTCATACTCGCTGCTGGCTTTTAAGTGTACTTTAGGAGCTAATTCCAAGCTCCCTCAATGGTGTTCTGAACCGTCTGTGGCCCTCCCCCTGCGCTCTGTATTTAACACTGTGTGAGTGTGTGGGTATGTGTCTAAGTAACAGAGGTCTGATAAATGCTTTATTATCACGACCTCGGTGTGTGTGGATATGGCGTTAGGGCCATCATTCATCTTACATTTCTATTCAGTCAATATTGCTTTAGGGCCTGATCCATTTCGTCGAGCAGCCGAGACTCCTGAGCGAGCCGGAGAAGATCGGTGCCAGACCTGGGCATGCAATAAATATAAATAAATAAACAGGCGTGGTGGAGCGGTGGGCTGCGTCCGTTATTGTTTCCTTTATACACTGACGCACGACACCCGCGCACACAGGTCGCAAAGGTCCGGACGGGTGTGGGTGTGTGACTTTGCTGGCGCGCTCGGAGCTGTGTATGACAGTGAGCCGCGGGGCTGCGCCATCGTCCAGGACTGGGGACACTTTGATGAATGGCCAGTTTATGGCGCTGTCAAGAACTGTGCGTCTGTGGGGAAATCGCCAAGACCCAGCTGATTGCCCAGCCTGTGGCCTTGCTGATGATCAATCAAACTGATTGGGTGTGGCAAATATGGTTACCGATAGAAGAGCAAAAAATAGATTATAGCACAGCAGGGGAGGACTAAGGTAGAGGAGGTGTGTGAGGGGCAAAAAAATTAAACGTGAAAGAATGAAAGAGGTCAGGATGTGGCATCGGACCGGACGAATATTTCTCTTTCACCCTTTCTCTCTCTCTCTCTCTCTCACACACACACACACACGGAAGAAACACAGACCCAACCTTTGAGGTGACGGATAAATCGAGAGCAGCTGCATTCAACAGTAAGCTCAATATGGGAAATAAATAGTTCCACAAGAGAAACAAAATTATTTCTCAGTGTGAGTTTTGTGTGTGACATTCTCTGTCTTTGTGTGTGTGTGTGTGTGTGTGTGTGTGTGTGTGTGTGGGTGGGTGTGTATGTGTGTGTGTGAGCCTGTTTGCACCTGCTTTTTGATCAGTGCTCATAGAGGTCATCTTTAATGCGCTTTGATCTGGCGTCCAGCAGAGTGTACACTACTGAGCACATCTTGTTTTGGGAAGGTCGACTCAATCGAATAGTTCTTTAATAGCCCTAGTCGCTTCATCTCACTATCTCTCCCTCTCTCCTTCACCTCAGGGAAAGAGAGAGGAACTAGCAGAGAGGTAAAGAGAAGGAGTCTTTTTCTTCTGCTTCTTTTTCTTCTTCTTTTTTAAACACTAACGACTTCTAAGGAGTGACATCAGAAGAAAACGACGTAGTTCGGAACCCTTTTTTTGAATTAAAAAAATAAATAAATAAAAAATCAAGTCAAAGTCAGCTGTAAAAGCTAGGTTAAATCTAAGAAAAGTAAGATTTTAAGGGGAGAAAAAATACATATGCAATTTATAAAATTAGGTATGAGAAACAAGTCTCTCTCTCTTTTTCTTTCTTTCTTTCTCTCTCTCTCTCCCCTTTCTCTCTCTCTCTCTTTTTCTTTCTTTCTTTCTCTCTCTCCCCTTTCTTTCTCTCTCTCTCTCTCTCTCTTTTTTTCTTTCTTTCTTTCTTTCTCTCTCTCTCCCCTTTCTTTCTCTCTCTCTCTTTTTCTTTCTTTCTTTCTCTCTCTCTCTCTCCCCTTTCTTTCTCTCTCTCTCTCTCTCTCTCTCTCTCTCTCTCTCTCTCTCTCTCTCTGAAGTTGAGGGCAGAGATCTATAATTTCTCCAAACACAAGAGATGGAATCAAAATCGAGCTCCTTCTTTTCTCCTCCTGTCTCCGCTGTCAATCATGACGCGGCGAGCGGCAGGCATAAGTGGCGAGCTGGCGAGGCCATGCGGCGCATCCCCTGGAGTTTTATATATTCCAGGAAAAGACGCAGGCGCTCTAGATCCCTCATTAACAACGATCCACCCCGACACCCGTGGGCAGGTGCAACTGTAATTAACTACTGTTTGACTATCAAAAAGAAGAAGAAGAAAAAAAAATAATATAAAATGAGCGGCTGATTAAATGCACTAAATGCAGAGGAGCACTTTCGCCCCTTTTCCCCGCTGTAATTTCCAGAGCCTCGGCACGCACGCTGGGACCCTGGGAACAGAGCTAAGAGCCTGTTGCCAGCAGTAATCAAAACTCAGACCTGCAAAAAAAAAAAGCTTCTGGGGTCCTCGGCTCAAGCAGAGCACCTTCCATTAAAAACGTGTTACTTTATGAAATCCGGTGGCCGGCAAAGCGGTGGGGGGAAAAAGCGCCTTCTTGACGCAATTGAATGGCATCTCTTTAGTGATTAGAACTCCAATAATGGGCACCCCTGCTATTACGGCCTAAGTCCATTTTATTACTAATTCATTTATGTGCTGGTTCAGAAATACTTGACACAAATCTCCTGCTAAGAAGTCATGTTTGTCAAAGTATTGCTATTATGTGCAAGATCTTAAATCACCTCCACAATAAGGGCAAAAAAGAGGAAACCAGTGGTAAAGGCAAATAATTCCAAGCCAGCATTATTGCGATTGAAGCTGAAAATTTACCAACTAATCATATTTCCACTTGTAGGACTTATTTATTTATTTATTTTTAATTAATTAAGACACATCTTCCATGATGTTAAATTGGCGCAAAGGTAGCCTATAACCGCATGTAAAAAGTCCCATACAGTAAACATACAGTAGCCTACATTTACGCATTTTACGCAAAAAAAATGTTTTTTTAATAAATAAATAAGTAAATCTGGATCAGGATTTAATAAAAGTACAACCCGATAACGTGACGTGAACTGCTATTAAAAACGAAACGCTCGTGCGTTTGCTTTGATACGTGCGGTGGACGCGTCCTGAAGCGTTTCAATCAAAATAAATGGCTGTGCTCTTCGTCTGCGTTCCTCTGTATTGTGAGTTATTGCGAGCCGCTCTTTGGTGATTCCTTGCCTAATGTTCTGCATCACATCCTGATAGCGTATTTTATATGATAATGCCCTGTTTAAGCTCTCCACCAGCTCCACATCGTTCCGGCTTCTCTCAGAAAAGCTTCTTTTGTGCATCTGATTCGACTGAGTAATGAGATATAACACAGGAACATAAACAAACACGTTCATGTAAATGTACTGCATAATTACTGCATATATGTTGTATATAGCCTATACGGTATATAGCCTAAACATGTATACATAATGTACGGCATGTATACAAATGTATGGCATATATGTTGTATATAGCCTATACGGCATGTATACATAATGTACTGTATAATTACTGCATTTATGTTGTATATAGCCTATACTGTATGTATACAAATGTACTGTATAATTACTGCATATATGTTGTATATAGCCTATACGGCATGTATACATAATGTACTGTATAATTACTGCAAATATGTTGTATATTGCCTATACGGCATGTATACACATGTACTGTATAATTACTGCATATATTTTGTATATAGCCTATACGGCATGTATACATAATGTAGTGCATATATGTTGTATATAGTCTATACGGCATGTATACAAATGTATGGCATATATGTTGTATATAGCCTATACGGCATGTATACATAATGTACTGCATAATTACTGCATTTATGTTGTATATAGCCTATACTGCATGTATACAAATGTACTGTATAATTACTGCATATATGTTGTATATAGCCTTTGCTGCCTATTGTCTTTCCGAAGATTAATGAATATAAACTCTCTGGAAACTCACGGAAGTGACGATACTGAGCGTCCCTTGTCACGTGTGGTACCATTATGGGGACATGCTTTGTGTGTGTATTTTTATTTTATTTATTTATTTATTTATTTATTTATTTATTTATTTATTTATTTTCTACCTTTACTATGTGTATATTTTAGTGCAAAACCGCACCACATGCACTTTCCCCGCTAATAAATAAATAAAATAAATAATAATACATCCCTAGACGTAGAGAAGCATGTCCCCATTACTGTAGGACCTCAGTAACAAAGAAAAGCACAGTTTGGTACCTTTATATCCGAGAGTGCGTTTCGAAAAAAAAAGCAAAGAGCAGAGAGAGAGTTTGTCTGGAGTGCTTTTTGGAGCTTGTCCCCCCCCCCCCAAAAAAAAGTGCTTCATAGAGGACACTTGACTTCTTCAGATGGTCGCTGGCATCTACGGACATATATTTATTTTGTAATAAAAAAAAAAAAGGCGTCCTGAATTAATAGGCCACACATGACATAACCTACACAAATGAAACCAAATGGACTCAAGACTACAACTCAAAGTCTTTTTTTTTTTTCTCTAAACCTCAAACGCAGATGACAGTCTGGCGTGTCTGTGTCTCTTAACGTGCTAGAGGACGTGTGTAATTGGTGTAAGAGGCGCGTAAACAGGATTGCGCTCGCGCTTTCATGCTTTTCATTGGTTCCGGATGCGTGGAACCTAAACGGAGCTGTTTGGCAGAAGAAAAGGATTATTAAGGATGAGTCATTAGCATTGTGCGGGACACGGATGAGGGCTCCTGGGCACCTCTCCCTCTGGCCCCCCTGCTTCGCCTAATCATTGTTTCTCGATCAGATAATTTGTGTGTCGAACACTCTTCTCTGCGAGCAGCCGTTAATTAACACGACACCCTCTGCCCCGTGTCTCTTTAATGGCTTAATTAGGGGTGACAGGCTAACGACCCTGTTTACTCAATTGCCTTTCCTCTCTAATTATCCTAATGATTCGCGGATATTCAGCTCGTCCTCTTGGCCCTGCTCGCGCGCATTAGCATATTAAATGAAGCTCTCAGCTTGGTGACGCGCTGAGGATCGGGCTCGCGCAGGAAGTCGCAAGGCCACGGTGGCGCACACCGAATCTGCCACCGATCCCGATTATTAAGCCCTAATTAAGAAATGAAGAGCAACAGTTCATTATCCGCAATGCTTTTGAATGGTTCTGTCCCCAGGGTAAAGTAACGCAGGCTTTGATGGGACTAATTAGATAAACACGAGCTCTTCGGCAAACAAACAATACCCAAATTATTCATGGTAATGGTCGCATGTCCTTAAAAACCTTCGACTGGGAGAGGATTAACAATGTTTGTTAGCAGGGTGATATACTCTCTCACTTCATTCTCTCTCTCTCTCTCTCTCTCTCTCTCTCTCTCTCTCTCTCTCTCTCTCTCCCCTCCAAGCCGTCTTTGCGAGATTCTTTTCGAGATTGCGCCGCTCCCTGTGCGCATTAATTAATGATAAATCTCTAAAGCCCCAGAGCTTGATTGATGGAAGGAAAATGGATGTTCCAAGCACCTATTGTTTCAGGGTCTCAGGATTAGGTGGAGTTATTTAACAGTTCATTTGAGCGGGTGAGGTCAGTGCTTGTGTGTGTGTGTGTGTGTGTGTGTGTGTGTGTGTGTGTGTGGGTACCGGCATGGTGGTGCCAGGCTGAACCAGAAAGCTCGCAGTGGGGTAATGCTCCATAATGAAGATTAAACCCTCCGAGCCCAAACGCTGACTTGTCGAGGGGAGGGGTGTGTGTGTGTGTGTGTGTGTGTGTGTGTGTGCGCGCGAGCGAATCCGTGTTTTATTAACTTGTCTGATGCAGGAGGCAATTTGCAAAAGCTTAGCACGACTCAGACTTTAGCCTGCTTATTTACTAATTCCACACACAACTCTTTTGTTGTTTTTGTGCATTTCATTTAGTTTGATCCTCACGTCCGGATAAAGCGGCACTCCCTTTGGAATTCTTTGAAGTATCATTAGAGTAATCGTTTTAATTATTGTATGGAAGCAGCCTAATATATTAAGCACTGATGATTCATATGAAGAAATATTAGGAAATAGACCTGCACTTCTGGAGGCAAGTTTCACAAGTGATCAGAATTATTTAGAACTTGCTTTACAAAAATGGTAATAATACACGTGACTATTGTATTAAACCCTTTCACCCTTAATTGTGTGTGTGTGTGTGTGTGTGTGTGTGTGTGTGTGTGTGTGTTATTTTAAGAGGCAAATAAAGTTTTAAATCATTTAAACTTCAAAAATCGAATGTCTCACAGCATAAAAAAGCACAATAAAAGTACAAATTCATATCTATTTCATGAATTTTCTTAGTCATCAATCAATAAAGCCTTCTAAATGTTTTTATAATGTATAAATGTTTAATTATGGCATTTTAATCTCTCTCTCTCTGTGTGTGTGTGTGTGTGTGTGTGTGTGTGTGTGTGTGTGTGTGTGTTGTGTGCTGCAGCCAGGCTCATTTACAGCAAAGAAGCTGCAAAGTATCAAGGAGCATGTCTGCAAGTGACCCATGAATTATTTCTACTAAGAACTACTACAGAATACATCCCATGTGTGCCACAGATGGAGGCATGTTACAACACACACACACACACACACACACACACACACACACATCTGGACCTCACACTGATATCAGATTCAAAAGGGATTTTATCTGTTCATAGTGATAATGTATGTGAAGTCCTGAAAGCATACACACTCACACACCACACACACACACACACACACACACACACACACACACACACACACACACACACAAAGGACATTTAATACAGAATATTTTTGTATAAATATCGATGTAAATTCACAGATCAATTTCAATGTATGAATTCTTATTAGGGCAAAATGTGTTACTAAACCACTGAAGCATGAAAACCATGCTAAATTCACCGTCAGCAAATAATTGTAAAAATCCAGGAAAATGAATAAGATTAGCAATACATTATAAAAAAATATATTTAAATTCTTTACATGATTTCATATCTTTCATTCTTCCTTCTTCTTTTTGTTTGAGATAGCACCAGCGGGATGATTTCTGTGTTAATACACAAGTACAGATATACGAGTTTCAATTGTTCCTTTGTAAACAAGTGTGTCTCAGTGGGCACGATTAGCAATCTCTGGAGTGCAAGCAGAGGTCAGCCATCTTAGAAACGAGAGCTCCGGCGTCGTCCAC
This sequence comes from Ameiurus melas, assembly GCA_012411365.1. Lineage (NCBI taxonomy): Eukaryota > Metazoa > Chordata > Actinopteri > Siluriformes > Ictaluridae > Ameiurus > Ameiurus melas. Next base: position 7,457,907 of record CM022780.1, on the reverse strand, counting down.
ATGATCCGCTAAACAAGCCGAGCTGAGGCTCTATTCTGAGAGGCGCAGGTTTAGGTGACAAGCAGCACAATGGGATGAGAAATGTGCCGTTTGTAAACTTCAGTTCGGATTGTTTGGGACAAGGCTGTGCAAGAAAGCACAGGTGGGCATGGTAGTGCAGATCTTTCTTTAAAAAAAAAAGGGGCAGAAAGAAAAGAGGCACACAATGTTGGTGTCAAAAGTGGTACTGATGAATGTGTCTCTCTAATAATAGGATCAAAAAATTGGATAATGTACACAGCATTTTATTTCTCAGATCTTCCACATCTGAAGTGTATTGTAGCATGGACTGACACAAGGACTGACACATTTCCCTGTATTGAGAAAAGTACTGCAAACCTGTGTACCTCGAAAACACCTAATCATGGAAGTGTGTAAACAGCTGGTGGAGCAGTTAATAATAAATATCTGGACAAAAACACATACATTTTTTTTAAAGGGCTAATAAATTCTTCCATCTAAGACTCAAGTCAGTGGAAGTTTCAGGAAGTGGAATGAGCTGCACTGGTACAGTGCATCAAAAGCTGGATCAAACTACATAAGGACAGATGAAGCTTGTTTTTGTTTTTTATTGTGTATTTTCGAATTCTCAAATCTGATTGGTCAGAAGGTGTTTATATTAATGTACTTGTTCTCAAATGTCATCATTTCTATAACAGCAGTTCTAATCTAAGACTGATACTAGAAAAAAAAAATTACGGTATCTAACAAAGAAAAACATATTTGTTGATATGCTGAGGCTTTTCTGTAACAACACCTTTATTATCATATAATTTTACACAGTATCATTTCATTTACCGTTCCCTTGATTTACTTTTCCATGGTTTTCCATGGATTCGGTGAAGCAAACCGTCACGAAACTCCTCCTCCCTCCTGCGAGGAGGGCCGACAAAATATCATCCGGGAAAAGCGTCCACAGATCCACACTCTGAAAATCTAGACCGTCGGAAACAGCAGACCATCCTCGAATCTTTGGGATGCTCCTTTCGATAAACTATGATTCGGGACACGTTAATTCTAATCTCAGACGGATTGTAGGCAAATTGGAATTGACGTTTTATTCGTTCTTTAACGGTGTTCCTTACGTACTGTTCCTAAGCTCTCGTTTAATCCAATAAAACGTTTCTGCTCTTACTTTTGGCTTTTTAACTGTTCAGGGTAATTACACATGCACATGAGATGCAGTGGATTGACATTAGGTGAACAATTTCTGGAAGTTTTATACAAAATGAGGGTTTCTATGTATGAACTGAGTGCTTCAGTTTGTCCAGAGGTTAACGGTCTGTACGCTTACGTGGACAACAATAATCCGATATTAACCCGATTAAGACGATACTCTGATTTAGAAACTAGCATGTAAACAGCGATTGTTGATGACCTTAATCTGATTAACGTCATACTCGAAGAAAACACAAATCGAAATAAAACACGTTGAGTATTCGTGTTTTGTCGCATTATCGACGAGCATTACAGACTATTCACATTAATAACGTCGTGTGGGAGTTTTCACTGTATTTTCCTGACAGGCTGGGGTATGTGAAGAAAAGAATTTCACTGTGCTCTAATGTATATGTGATTAATAAAGACTATCATTATCATTATACGGTACCATAACGATGACGAATTGTATGTCGATACGTGAAATTCTGGAGGGAACGTCGGGCGGCGTGGCGTGGGGACGTAATGACGTGTGCCGTTAATCGATCTATGTTCTATAACATGTACAACGGGTACATGAAAGGAATATTATAAAAACAACTCATGTAAACACCTTAATCACAATATTGTCTTATTCAGGAGAAGGTCAAAATTTTGATTATTGCTGCCCATGTAAAACTAGTCAGTGTTGAAAGAAATGATGAAGGCAAATCACTGGTGCTTTCTTATCTGATCTGAGTGAAATATTCATGGGGGGTGGACGGGGGGTGAGAATGTGCAAGCAGACATGTCAGAGAGACGGAGGAGTGTGAGGGGGTTGTGTTCACATGACCTCTGCATGGTTGGGCATGGCCTGGTCAGACAGCGACTGACTGGCAGAGAGCCTCTCTCATGGGCATTCAGACATTCCTAGCCCTCAGCACTTCTCACTCTTCACTCTTCCGTTCTAACTTTTCTCATCCTTCGTTAAGTTGACGTTTCCACCGCGGCCACTTCCATTACTTGTCCATATTTTCTGCTTAGGTAAGATGAATGAAATACATCCGTGGTGCGAAAAAGAGGAAGCGCTCGGTGTAGTCATTTACAAAGGTTTCTTTGACTTTGCCTGAAGGGGACCGAATATGTTCGAGCAACTGAAAAATGCTCCCCCTTGTGCTGGACACACAACAATGTGGGGCCTGAGGATGTGTCTGTGAAGCTTTTGACAGAAATGAAATTCAGCTTCTTGCAAGAATTTTGTAGACCGCCATGTGTCATGAAAATACGCCCGACTATACGAACACCTAAACGGACTTCTTTAGAAATACTCCGTTTCTATGGCAACGGCATTATTATAGGAGTAGTGCAAGAGGGGGATTCATTCATTCACACAACAGAATTAATGAACTCCCACTCATCATGAACTCTCTCACAGAGAGAGAGGGAGAGAGTGAAGAAGAAGAAGAAGACATACCAATCTCAGTCACTTTTCGGCCCTCATTGTTCAAAAGCTGTGTGCGGTAGGGTGGCATTCAGAGAAAGATTGGGAAAGAAAGGGCGAGAGTGTGAGAGCAGTGCATGAAAGCTAATATTTTGCCCTTTCAGCAGTCTTCCATTTCCCATCTCGCCTCTTCCTCTCATCCCTCTCTCTCTCTCTCTCTCAATCCATCTTTCCTCATCTCACTCTCCCACTTGAATTCCAGTGCAGCAGTAGGGTGTGTGCAGCCATACACATGCCACAATGGACAACTCCATACTCAAACTCTCTCTCTCACACACACACACACACACACATACACACGTGCGTACACACTGGCCTTTCCATGCACACACTGTACTCAAGCATGTGGAACTGGGAATGCTAAGAAGATCATGCATAATGACAGCATTCTGTCCAGTGAGGGACAGTTCCCACAGACAGGGCAGAAAGGCATGTTTGTTTTCAGCTCTCGTCAAAGAAGGGGGAAGAAAAAGAAAAAAAAAGACATACGCTAAGACAGGACACGTCAGTGTAGGAAAGCGCAAGAAGGCAATATCATAATTAAGGTTTTTTTTTGTTTTTGTATTTTGTAAACCACTCCCTCCCTCATCCAACAATTATTTATTTATTGAATTCTTTTCATTTCTTACACTACCTGAGATCCACATTAAAATCTGACATCTTCAACTCTGCTTTATGAAGCAATATGTAGTTTTAATACTATTTTGTCACCTGCAACACAGCGTATGGCCTCCTATTTATTATATACGCTCATTACATGAGGATTACATACTTAATGGCCCTATATAGAGCACAGTACACTTGTTAGAGTGTCATTTAGACAAGTGTGTGAACGCCTATGTGTTGGAAGTGTTGGAACTTCTGAACTACTTCAGATATTAATAATAATAATAATAATAATAATAATAATAATAATGTAATCATTCTTTCTGAACAGAATTGAAAAGTATATAAGGAACTAAAAAGATTAAAACCTTGTATAATGAGGACTTTTATTTTGCTTTAGATATTATGTAAATGCAAATACGACAGTAGTTGAATTGTAAAATTCCTAGAGCCCTGTTGGATGTGTCTGTGTGTGTCCATGATGTTCATCACGCAAATGGTGTCTTACTTAAAGGTCCCAGACTCGGTGTGTGAGTGCTCCCTCGAGTAAGCAGACAGTGTGTGTGTGTGTGTGTGTGTGTGTGTGTGTGTGTATACAGTACAATGTACTTCGGCGAGCTCTGGAGGAAAAAGCAGACGGTCCGTTAGAGTGCAAACGAGCCAGGAGAAGAAAGAAAGGATATCATCATTAAGTCATCTCTGAGTCCTACTTAAAAAAAAAAAAAACAGCAAAAAAAACCCCCCACAAATATTATTTCTACGGAGCCCTCCTCCCCTCTTGGTGACAGAAGAAGCCAACGACATCCAACTGCTGAGTGTTTTTTGACAGTCTGCTGCTGAAGCGCATAAGAAGGCTTTCCGTTTTTAATCGAACAAGCATGTTGTTCAGTAGAGTCACATTCCTGAAAAAAATAAAAGATCCTCGACTGACAGTTACAACGAGGGGTTTTAGAGAAAGAAGAAAAAAAACAAAATTAAGAACCTAATTTACTTTGGAATCTCGACAGTTGTTTTCAGAATTAGTTTTACTTGTTCCTTCAAGACATGTTCGTTAATTATTACCACTTCCTGGTCATTTGTTTTCGCTCAGACAATGAACAGAAACTTCAGGAAGAAACATTTTTTCCCAGACCGTCCTCTTACTTCCCACCTTTCATACAGCATTGTGTGTGTGTGTGTGTGTGTGTGTGCTGGGTGGTCAGAATTCTGAGCCCTCTGCATTCTTCAGTCCATGCTCCTGCCCCAGGGGCAGCCTGGCCTGGCGTATAATTGCCCTCCGCTACAGATAGTTACCAGCCTTCCCCCTGTCCCTCTCCTCCTCTTCTTTCCCCTGTTTATTCTCCTCTGATTTCAGACTCCTCTGGGTCATCATTCATCGACAGGGCCCCCCTGGGCCCTGGGGACTGGACTGGGAGGCCCCTGTTTCTATCCCTTCCATAACCAGAGGCCTTTTCTGATGGTCCTGCATTACGAGTGGGCAAAAATGCAGAAGGAGAGGGGGGGATAGCATGCGATGGCGGGGGGTTCACGCTAGCGATTATTGTATCCAGATAATCATTTCAAACAAATTATCATAATTATCAATCAATCATCACATTTGGAGCGAGCTGCCCGCAGGTCAGGAAAGCGCTCCTCCTGACCTGTAATGCGTTTCTGGGGCATAATAAGCCCATCATAAATTTGACGGATTGTTTGAGATGGAATCTTTACAGGAGGGAAATTTTCCTGGCTTGATAAAGCAAACATTAAAAGGTCTATTTACCCCCCTGGTGACCCTCTCTGCTAACGCTTCTGACCCGAGTCCAGCATGTCTAACCATTCCCCTTATCCTCTGCTCCTTTTTGTTTCTCGTCGGAGGGAAAAGAAAGCGTTAAAGCGATGACCTGACCCTGTACAAACCAACTGAACAAAAGGAGGCTGGCGCAACTTGAAAGGCAAGCTTCGGGACATGCTTTCGGTTCCAGGAATGTCAAAGATGCATATTTTTCAATACGATAGCTCTTTTTTTTTTTTTTTTTTTTTTTTAAGATATCAGTGGTCATTTTTCTAACCTAAAGTAAAAAAGACTCATGGCAGTAAGGGCCAGAAAGACATTAATGTGATCTCTGGGTGCTTGTCAAAAGAGTCATTAATCTCTTTCCCATTAAAGCATCACAGGCCTGCTTTAGGCCCTTTCGCATTTATAAAGCAGTCAAAATGGAGCGAATGTTTTAATTTCGAATCGGGCCAGACGCAGGACAATGCTGCAGGGGATCTGCCCAGGCTTCTTTTTGGATCAGTTCTGAATGCAATTACAAGCCATTGATTTTCTATAATGAATTTATGTCTCTCAGTGTTATCGCTGCCGGATCACTGTGAGCTTACATGTTTGTAAGACACACACACACACACACACACACACACACATACACCCACAGATACAGATGCACTCACACACACACACACACTCTTTGGACAAAGTGTGAGCAGTCAGATTACATCTGGCAGCTTCGGGGAAAGCTGAAATATTAGTGTGTGAGAGTGGAAAGGGGGTTCGTGAATACCCAGGCGATCACGGGCAATAAGGCAGATCCTATCTCCCACCGCCGTCGATAGGCATCTCCCGCCGCGAGTCTAGAAACTGTTTGTGTTTGGAGAAGGAGGATAAATAAATGAAAGAAGAGCTGAGCCTCGATCCCCTCATCCTTCTCACCTTCCCTTTCTCCCTGTATCTATCCCATCCTGTGGGATTGAGGCTAAGAAGGCTTTTCAGCTCGGGGAAATAAAACCACCTTTTTTTTGGCTTGTTGTCTTTAGAAGGGTCAGGAGGGTATTATTGAAATAGAACAGCGAGATGATGATATTATAGATAATGTGGCATGGATTTTCTTATTGCAGGAGCTCGACAAACAAGCAAGAATACACATATCTATACATGAACCCAGTATTATTATTATTATTATAATTATTATTCCCTTTTAAAAAAGACATCGGTTATACTTCAACATCTAAGTGGACATTTTTTAAAGCCCGTTAAGGAGTCATAATTATTACTGTGAATAATTCTGGATGTTGAAAAAATATGCTAGGCGACACGTGCCACAAGACTAGAAGGTGAAGCAGGCCCCAAATTGACAATCGGGGATCATTAACGACGATGTAATGATGATTTCTGATCGAATAAAAGCCTCAAAGCAAGAGACTTCTGAAAGGCCGAAGCCTGGTGAGAGCCAACGCGGTCATTAACTAAAGCCGCACACTTCAGCTGCCTCTCAGGCGGTCTTCACATGAGACTCGTGCTGATTCTCCGAGCAGGTGTCTTGCCATTGTTCTTTCATGCTCCATTGGTTTTACACTTGAACTCCTTTCTTACCCCCCCGACCACCGCCTCGACCTTCTCACACGGGCCATAAAAGAAACGAAGCTTGCCACCCCTACAATCAATTTATCACCTCTTAAACCTAACCCTGAGCCTTTGGTGGAACTAGTCCTGGAATCAGTATATAAAGAGAGATTCCCTGTTATCTCCATAACAACATCCACATACTTTCTGACAGATGTTTAAACAGAAATTATGACTGTATTTACAGGATTTATTTAGTTTATTGGTGACGCGTTTGGTAAATAAGACCCCCGTGCTTGTGAACCTTCTCCAGCTACAGTTTGAGTGTGTGATGATCTGCTTTGGGGTTGGGTTGTTTTTTTTTCAGACACACATTCAGGCTTACCTTTTTGATGCAGCTATCCTGTGACGACACTTCGTGATCATTCAGCATTTGCTGTAGAGGAAAAGAAAAGAGCATTAAACCCGCAGCTCAGTTTAAAATCACATGTATAATACAAAACAAACAGAAGGACAGGACATGGGTATTAATATTAATATTAAGGACATCGATTCAAGTTGCTTTCTTTCATGCTGTCTGTTCTAATAGCTGCGGAGTGGGGTCTGGAACCTGACGAGCAGAAAGCATAAAGCGGCCACTGAGTGATGAGACAGGAGTTCATCGTTTGACCCCTGCACCCCCACACCGACCGGCGCACGCAGACTGAAGCTCGCTCTTTGTGTGCTGAAATGAAAGGCTCATAGATTTGACATTAACTCACGGGAGCAGGAAATTTCGCTCGGTGCAGACAGTCGGAGGAGGAGACGTGGTGGTATTAGGGGCCTTCAGGAATATTTATCTAGAGAGGCGCGCGCCAGACTACAGCCGGTGTCTTTTAGAGCCGCGGCTCTGATGAGTGCCGAGTCTGTTCCAGGTTTCGGGAGATAATGGGAGCTCGTGTGAGTTCACCGCTCTCTGTGTGCCGTTCATTCATTCGTGGGCAGGGGAGGAGAGGAAGAGGGCTGCGCTCTGGGATTATTGGGCTGTGTTACAGGAGTACGCTGATCTCCACCATCCGAAAGCCGCCTCCTTTTCCTGTCTCATCTTCTGAATGGAAGGTGTGTGAGAGTGAGGAAGGGCTCCGTGACCCAACATGTGGTTCTGTATTGAACTTGACATGGGCGCATTTCATAGTGCTCTCTCTAACAGAATTACACAAAAGGCAATTCTGCTGCATCCAGGAACGAGAGATTTTTATCGTTCTGTTTTGAGAGTGCTGTATTTGAAGATAAATATAAGGAAAATGTTATTTTAAACGATTAGTTTTAAGTTACGCTCGAGGCACACTCGCACAGAAGGGTCTTAATGGTGACGATGTTTCATCTAATGTCCGCTGTTTATTATTGATCATATATTTGTGTTTAATACTTTCTTGGTAAATGGTAAATGGTCTGCACTTATATAGCGCTTTTTTAACCTTAGCGGTTCTACAAAGCGCTTTACACTGGTTCTCCCACAACCATTCACACACACTCACACACCAATGGTAGCAGAGCTGCCATGCAAGGCGTTAGTTTGCCTTTGGGAAGCTAACATTGCGGTTCAGTGTCTTGCCCAAGGACACTTCGGCACGTGGGCCGGGAATCAAATCCGCCAACGATTAATAATAATAATTCCTTATATTTATAAACCACTTTCTACACTCTCAAAGTGCTTTTACATTGTATGGGGAGGGGAAAATCTCCTCAAACCACCACCAGTGTGTAGCATCCAGCTGGATGATGCAACAGCAGCCATATTGCACCAGAACTCCCACTACACACCAGCTATTGGTGGAGAGGAGAGGAGAGTGATGTAGCCGATATGGAGATTATTAGGGGGCCATGATAGATAACAGGGCCAACAGGGGAATTTCACCAGGACACTGGAGTTATACGCCTACTCTTTTATAAGAAGTGTGATTTTTAATGACCACAGAGAGTCAGGACCTCGGTTTAACGTCTCAGCCGAAAGACGGTGCTGTTTTTACAGTATAGTGTCCCCGTCACTATACTGGGGCATTAGGACCCACTACAATGTGAGCGC